>ML270007.1:0-18305 GCA_005239495.1 Nicotiana undulata | reverse complement strand
TCCTTCGCGATCGCAGTGAAGGGGGATCCCAGGCCCTTCTTCGCGATCGCATTCTTTCAGCTATAACCAATTCTCAAATAACTCTTCAAAGTTCCAAACGTTAACTTTGAATAAAAATAGTGTTAAAATATTTAAAGAGTAGTAAAATAGACATTATTAACTTTTCAAAACTTTTATTTTCTTTTTCTTTTAAAAACTAGTAAAATATAAATGTCCTCCCTTATCGCTCCTTATTGAGGCGTGCAACCCGCTCCCACCTGTCCTCCCTTATTGCTCCTCCCTAAAATATCACCCTTATTACTCCTGTTGCGGCGTGCAACCCAATCCCACATGTGCACCCTTATCACTCTTTGTTGCGGCGTGCAACCCGCTCCCACCTGTCCTCCCTTATTGCTCCTCCCTAAAATATCACCCTTATTACTCCTGTTGCGGCGTGCAACCCAATCCCACATGTGCACCCTTATCACTCTTTGTTGCGGCGTGCAACCCGCTCCCACCAGACATATCATATCAATTTATTTATAAGTTTCACAATTCAGGCCAAGCCTTTACCAATATTTTTGTCTCCACATTTACAAATAATAAACTGTATTTTTCTCGTAACTTCATCAATATCCTCTCAATCATGAAACCAGCAAGAATATCGAATATAAATATGTATTTCGTAAAAACAATGCCAAACCTCTCAACCATTTTTATATCACAAGAAAACCAGCTCAAACAATCAATACTCTTTCCAAATAGTCATAGAAATAATAATGCACATATAACAATTAAGACGGTAATTAAATAAATGGGGAACATGAAAGGGGATCATGTTTAACAACTAATTTGGGTGGTGCATAGATACTCGTCACTACACCTATACACCACGCCCATGCATTTCACATAACAAACAAGTGGGGAGTCCTATTCCCTCAAGCCAAAGTTAGACCAAACACTTACCTCAATTCCGCAGGCCACTCACTGCTCAATTATTGTTTTTCCCTTTGAATTCACCTCTAACTTGCTCGAATCTAATCAAAATTAACTTAATATCATTAACTAATGCTAAAGGAACTAACTTTATTGAAAAATATAATTTTTCCTAAGTTTTCTATTAAAAAAAAGTGAAAACCCGACCCCGGGCCCGCTTGGTCTAAACTCGAGGTTCGGACAAAATTACGTTTAGCCATTCACCCACGATCCCAAATAGGCTATTAGTTTTGAAATCTGACCTTAATTTGATATAAAAATTCAATTTTTACAAAACTCCCTAATTCTACCCAGATCCTAAATTTTAACCATGAAAATTCTTTATTTTTGCTTTAAAAATGATGCAAAATAGTAAGGAATCGAAAGAACAAAGTTTGGAATTGATTACCTATGACTTGGGGATGAAGATTGTTGAAGAAAATCGTTTTTAGGGCTGAAAACCTTGAAATTTTGGTGAAGAAGAAGGTTTGCCCTTTTTTTAAAAGATATTTATAATAGCTGGGTTGGGCAACTGTGCGATCGCAGGTAATGATGTGCGATCACACAGGGTAAGGGGAATTGGGGCAGTGCGTTCGCATGGGGAGGGGTGCGTTCGCACAGGGTATTGACCTCCCCTCCCCCCAGGCCTGATTTAACTCAGTGCGATCGCGTAGCTTCAGGTGCGTTCGCACAGCTTAGCCTAGGTGAGCAGTGCGGTCACGCCCCTGGTGTTGCGTTCGCACAGCACAACTGGGGACCCCCCTTGAGCCTACATTATGCGATTTCAGGCCTACCTCTGCGATCGCATAGCATTAAAAACTTGGGCACCACCAAACCAGAAAACCGTCAACTCTTTCTAAGTGTAAAACACCCTGTGGCCTATCCGAAACTCACCCGAGCCCTCGGGGCTCTAAACAAATTATGCACGCAAGTCTAAAACATCATACGGACTTGCTCGTGCGATAAAATCATGAAAATAACATGTAATTCTATGCATTAAACCTCAAAACTCATCATTTTTGACGAGAACTCTTAAAGTTCATAATTTCTCAACCGGATGTCCGAATCACGTCAAACGAACTTTGAGTTTTCACCAAATTTCACAGTTAACCTTTAAATATCATAACAAAGTTGTACCGGGCTCCGGAACAAAAATACGGACTCAATACTAATAATTTTTAGCATTATTTCTTTTCTTTAATTCACAAACATTTCAGCAAAACAATTTCTTTCAAAAATTAATTTCTAAGGCTTGGGACTCGGAATTCATTTCTGGGCACACGCCCGAGTCCCATATTCTACTGCGGACCTCCCAGGATCGTCGGAACGCGGATCCGGGTCCGTTTACTCAAAATATTGACCAAAGTCAACTTTTATCAAATTTAAATTCTAAAAATAATTATTTCTCATATTTTCACATAAAAGCTTTTCGATTTCACGCCGGGACTGCGCACGCAAATCGAGGGATTTAATTTTAGTCTTTTTATGTCTATTAAGCATAGAACAGAGTCTAATCTTATAAAATGACCTCTTGGGTCATCACAATCTGGTGTTGGTATTTTTATACTATGCGAATTGTGGTAACCCACGCAAACGCGAAGAGTAAACAAAGAAGAGGCCTGGTTGTCCTATGCGAATGCGTAGCCGTGGACGCGAATACGGAGCACTGGTGGACTGCTCTACGGGAACGCGTCTGGCTAAACGTGAATGCATAAGCCTTAGGATGGAACTGGGGGAGGGGATTAATACCCTATGCGAACGCAGCCAAAGGCACGCGAAGGCGAAGGCCAGGGGGGAGTAAACCAACGCGAACGCGTGGGGTATCTCGCGAACGCGAAGGCCAATAGGTAAAATGCTCCACGAACGCGACAGACCTCTCGCAAACGCGAAGAAGGTATGTCCAGTGTTTTAAAATAGTAGGAAAAACGGGAAAAGACCATATTTTCATATCTCCTTCCATAGAATCCGATTTTGGGAAATTTTTGAAGAGGGATTTCATCATCAAATCATAGGTTCGTGTTTTAAAACTCATTTCCTTTTTTTCCATTAACACACAATAGATTTCTAGGCCTAAATATTGTTCTTCAAGGGTAGAAATTAGGGATTTTAGGAGAATTAGGGATTTTACAAATTTGGAAATTTAGACCTCGATTTGGGGTCGGATTCAGAAATCAATTACATATTCGGGCTCGTGGGTGAATGGGTGATCGGGTTTTGGTCCGAACCTCGTGTTTTGACCTTGCGGGCTCGGGGTTGATTTTTTACTTTTTGAAAAGAATGATAGAAAACCTATAATTAAGCATTGGGGTTGAATTATTTAGCATTTATTGATATTCTTAAGTTAATTATGTCTAGATACAATTGAATTGGAGGTGAATTCTAAAGGGAAAGCGGTAATTGAGGCTTGAGTTTGGTCATGGAATCCGAGGTAAGTGTTTGGCTTAACCTTAGCTTGAGGGAATAGGTATTGTGTCTTATTTGCTACGTGTTAGTGTTATGTTCAACGTATAGGTGTGGTGAAGAGTATCTATACGTTGGTGTCAAGTATTCCCGTGAGTCGAATATTGTGATTTATGTGATTATTTCATTAAGCATTACTTGAGTTTCACTTGATAGTTATCCATGTTAGTGATATTTCCTTGGTATTGATCATTGTGGAGTATTAGTTCAAGTTGAAAATTCTTACGTGAAGTTAGGTAACTAAGTGAGATTTGTTATACTTATTTCCCTTGCGAGATGATATTGATTCTATTGTTGGCTCCCTTGCCGGAACGTTATGGTTTTTATTATCGTTTATATTGTTGATTTCCTAGCCGGATTGTTGTTATTGGTTTGTTTGGGTGAGGAAGAGTGTTAAAGCACGAAGGGTGATGTCATGCATGATATTGTGAGTGAGTGTAAAAGCACGAACGGTGATGTCGTGCCATGATTGTGAGAGAGTAAAAGCACGAAGGGTGATGCCGTGCCGTTTCTATTGATTTATGGTGAGGATGAGAGTAAAAGCACGAAGGGTGATGCCGTGCCGTTTCTATTGATTTATGGTGAGGATGAGAGTAAAAGCACGAAGGGTTGAACCATGCCGATTCTATTGATTTATGGTGAGGATGAGAGTAAAAGCACGAAGGGTGATGTCGTGCACTTTCCTTTGTGTTACTAATTATGTTGTGTTGAATTGATATTTATTTTGTCTCTTTACTTCATTATTTTCATCACTTGATATTCCGTCCCCTCAGCGGGTTTCCCCTTTCTTTTGAATTTAGCTTCCTATTTCTTGTTATTATTATTGCTTTTCGTATATGATTAAACCGCACATGTTTATATGGTTGTTGTGTCCTATCCTCGTCACTAATTCGCCGAGGTTAGGCTCGACACTTACTCAATACATGGGGTCGGTTGTACTGATGCTACACTCTACACTTTTGTGCAGATCCCTGTACTGGACCCTTCAGACTCTAGATCAAGGTTGCTGCCTTCAGTCCAGTGGAGACCCGAGGTAGTCTTGCAGGCGTCCGCAGGCCTTGGCATCACCTCCTATCCTATTTCTTTCATGTTCTTATGTATTTCTGAGACAAATGTATTTTGTTTTGTTCTGACCTTTATTTGTAGTATTCATAGACAGTCCGTGAAATTGTGACACCAATTCTGGGAGTAGTTATTATGAATTTCGAAATAGTATTTAATTAAGTTGTTAGATTCTGGTTCTTCCGCACTTTCATTTCCGCTGATCTTATATATCACTTGCTAACTGGTAAAAATAATGAAATAAGATAAAATAATTGGTAACGTTGTTTTGCCTAGCGGGTTCAATGTTAGGCGCCATCACGGTCCCGACGGTAGGAAATTCGGGTCGTGATAAGTTGGTATCAGAGCTTTAGGTTGCTTAGGTCTCACAATTCACAGACAAGCTTAGTAGAGTCTGAGAGATCAGTACGGAGACGTCTGTGCTTATCCCCAGAGGCTACAGAGTTTAGGAATGACTTCACATCTATTCTCCTTTGTCGTGCGATTTGATTTCTCAATGCTAATTGAATTTCTACTCAATTCTCTCGCAGATGGCGAGAACACGTGCTTCCTCATCCACTGATCAGCAGCCCGAGTCCCCAATGGAAGCTCCTACGAGGGGTCGAGGACGAGGCCGAGGCCGTGCTAGAGGATGAGGTAGGAGCAGAGCTCAGCCTAGAGCAGCAACACTAGTGGCGGAGCCTCGGGTAGAGTTTGCTGATGAGGTTCCGGCCCAGACAGCTCCGGTAGGGCCACCTCAGGTTCCCGAGGGGTTCATCGCTACCCTAGTACTCCATGAGGCTCTGGTCAGTCTAGTGGGACTCATGGAGAGTGTCTCTTAGGAAGGTTTACTTCCTACAGCACCAGTCGTATCTCAGGTTGGGAGAGGAACCCAGACTCCCGCTACTCACACTCCGGAGAAGATGGATCCTCAATTTCAGACTCCAGCAGCCAAGACATGTTGGGGTAGTTCAGCTGGGTGTTGTGGCTCAGACTGGTGATGGAGCAGCTATGTCTGGTGATGCTTTGTGGAGGTTGGACAGGTTTACCAAGCTTTTCACTACTACTTATAGTAGTGCATCTTCAAAGGACCCCCAAGACTATTTGGATAGCTATCACAAGGTTCTACTAAACATGGGGATAGTGGAGACCAATGGGGTTGACTTTGCTACTTTTTGTTTGTCAGGTCCCGCCAAGACTTGGTGGAGAGATTATTGTTTGGCTAGACCAGCTGGATCACCGCCTTTGACTTGGGCCCAGTTCTCTCAGTTATTTCTGGAGAAGTTCCTTCCTATCAGTCACAAAGAGGATTATCAGAGGCAGTTTGAGCGTCTCCAGTAGGGTTCTAAGACCGTCACTCAGTATGAGACTAGATTCATTACCTTGGCCCATCATGCTATTAGAATACTTCCCACCGAGAGAGAGAGGGTAAGGAGATTTATTGAGGGACTAGCTCAGCTGATCAGATTGCAGATGGCGAGGGAGACATGGAGTGATATTTCCTTCCAGGATGCAGCCAATGTGGCCAGACGAGTTGAGTTAGTTCTACTACAGGGGAGTGGTTAGGGGTCTGACAAGAGGCCCCGTCATTTTGGAAGGTTCAGTGGTGCCTCGTTTGGAGGCAAGGATTATTTTGGTAGGGGTCATCCACCCACGCCGTTTCATTTAGCACTTCAGGTGTCTCGCAGTGCTCTAGGTGGCCATGGTTCTCATATGCAGTATTCTGATCAGTTTCCCTACAGTGCACCACCAGCTCCTATCAGTGCATTGCCGCTCCAGAGTTTTAAGGGTGGTTACTCAGGTCGTCAGGGTTAGTTTCAGGGCCAGCAGTCTCAGTAGCCAAGGGCTTGTTATACTTATGGTGGTCCGGGGCACGTTTCTAGATGTTTCCCTCGAGCCTCGAGCAGTTCTCAACACCAGGGTTCTCGCGCCATGGTTCCAGCACCAGGTGTTCCACCACCCGCTCATCCCTCTAGGGGTGGGGGTCGAGGTGCTAGAGGTGGAGGTCAGGCCGTTAGAGGTGGGGGCCAGGCCGCTAGAGGTAGAGGTCAGCCAGTAAGAGACCGTCCTAGGGATATAGTTCAGATTGGTGGGGCTCAGCCCCGATGTTATGCTATTCCAGCCAGACCTGAGGTTGAGGTCTCCGATGCAGTTATCACAAGTATGGTTTCAGTTTGCAGCAGGGATGCTTTGGTTCTATTTGATAGGGTCCACATATTCCTATGTATCGTCTTATTTTTTCCCTTATTTGGTTATGCCTCGTGATTCTCTGAGTACTTATGTATATGTGTCTACACCGGTGGGTGATTCTATTATGGTAGATCGTGTATACCATTCGTGTGTAGTGGTTATTGGGGGGTCTTGAGACCAGTATAGGTCTTCTAGCCCTTGATATGGTAGATTTTGATGTCATTTTGGGGATGGATTGGTTGTCGCCTTATCATGCCATATTAGACTATCATGCCAAGACTGTGACATTAGCATTGCCGGGGTTGCCTCGACTGGAGTGGAGATGTGATGACCCAAAAGGTCATCCTAAGTAATTCTAGCTAAATCTGTGTTTCGAGGCCCCGAAAGCTTCCGTTAATCTCACCTCGATATGTGTGCGTAGCCCGGACATGTAGCCGGGAAGCTTCTATGTGAAAACTTGATAAAAATGGAACTTTGAATTGAATAATTGAATAAATTTGACTTTGGTCAACATTTGTGGTAAACAGTCCCGGACCCGTGATGTGATGGCCCCGGAGGGTCCGTAGGAAAATATGAGACTTGGGCATATGCCCGGAATCGAATTCCGAGGTCCTAGGCCCGAGAAATGAATTTTTAAAGAAAATTGTTTTTTGAAAATAATAAAGAATTTTGAAAATGAATTATTATGTGAAAACCGTGTTACTGGGCCCGCATTATGGTTTCGGAGCCCGGAACAGGTTTATTATATGTTATGTGACTTATCTGTGAAATTTGGTGTAAAACGGACTTGAAATGACGTGATTCGGGTTAAAAATGGGAAATTTGGAAGTTTATGAAGTTTGGGAAAAGTCTATGAGTTTTAAGGTTTGATTCCTTGTTTTTGGTGATATTTTGATGATTTAAAAGCTTGAATAAGTCCGTAGGATTTTTTGGGAGTCGTGTATGTCTTTGGTTTTTAGCCCCGAGGGCTCGGGTAGGTGTCGAAGTGCAAAAAGGGTTGAAAAATTTGGTGTTTTGAGTGATTTTCTGATATCTGGTGTCTACATAGTGCGATCGCATACATAGGCCCACGATCGCACAACTTTGTGTTAGGGGGAGAGTCAATTCTTCTATGCGATCGCATAGCAAGGGGCGTGATCGCATAGGGATATAGGTGTCCGGGTGGGGGCTGGTCCAATATACAGTGCGATCGCACTATCATGCCCGCGATCGCAGAGCTGGTCAGTTCCTCCTCTATGTGATCGCATTCCTATCTCCGCGATCGCATAGGCTAATTTTGCCCAGTTATTTTATTAAGTCTAAAACAGACCCATTACGGGATTTTTGCCATTCTTCACCCTTTTCTTCTTCCCCAAACCTCCATAACCGAGAATCAAGCTCCCCAACCTCCATAGCTCCCTAGGTAAGTGTTCTTATCATCATTTTCTCTTAATTTCATCAACTAATCACTAGAATCTAGGCCTAAAAACATGAAATCAAAGTGGGAAATTGGGTTTTTGGGTAGTGTTAGGTTTTTGGGAAAATTGGGTGATTCAACCTCAATTTGGGGTCGGATCTTAAAACTAATTACATATTTGAACTCGTGGGGTAATGGTGAACGAGTTTTGGTCCGAACCTCGAGTTTAGACCACGTGGGCCCGAGGTCAAATTTTGGGAATTTTGAAAGAATGGTAGGAATTGTGTATTTAGGCTATGGGATTATATTATTGAGTCTTTATTGATATTATTGAATTAATTATGCATAGATAACGTTGTTTTGGAGTCGGATTATAAAGGAAAGGCGGTCTTAGAGGGTTGATTGCTATACTTTGGACCGAGGTAAGTGTCTTGCCTAATTTTGGTGAGGGAATAGGTATTATTTGTTATGTGCTAAGTGATTATCATGTTCATTGCATAGGTGAGGTGACGAGTACCTATGCAATGTGTGTCAAGCATGCCCGTGAGTCTATTTTGATAGAAATTGCAGTATTTCTTCCATGTTTAGCATATTATGAGATTGTCTTTACTTGGTAATTTATTCTTGATTGAAAGTATTGGCTGTTGAGCTTGAGAAGTGTTGATACGAATGATAATCCAAGTGTAGAGTATGTGATTGAGGTGATTGGTTATAGCTGAGACCCTTGCTGGGCATTTATTGAGCTATTACGTTGATGTTTTNGGAAGAGAGTAAAAGCACGAAGGGTGATGTCGTGCCATGATATTTGATTACATTGCATCATGAGGAAGAGAGTAAAAGCACGAAGGGTAATGCCGTGCCATTGTTTATTTTTTTGACATTTATACTTGTTTCGTTGTCGATTATGTTGGATTGTTTCTCTGGATCACTTCTATCTGTCGATGTGACTGCTTTTATTTCACTTGTTTCCCCTTTACTGCTCCCGTATCCCCTACTTGCCTGCTTATCTCCTGCCTTGTGTTATTTCTTATTACTTGTCGTAGAATAGGACATGTTATCGTTAATGTCAAGTCTAGCCTCGTCACTACTTCGGCTGAGGTTAGGCTCGGCACTTACTCAGTACATGGGGTCGGTTGTACTGATGCTACACTGCACTTCTTAATGTTGTGCAAATCCCTCATCCGGACCCAGTGGACCGTATTGAGGGAGTCACCTTCAGTCCACCCAGAGCTTCAAGGTACACCCGCTGGCGTTCGTGGGCCTTGGTGTCTCTCTTGCTTTTGGATTCCTCATTGTCTTACTTTTTCTCCTAGTTTCAAGACAATTGGATATTTCTTTTCAGACTTTGTATTTAGTACTCAGTTTAGATGGTCCGTGAGGTTGTGACACCCCGATTTTGGGATTGTTCGTTGTGGTTGTCTTATCATTTCATTATGAGTTTTTTAGGTAATATTATTATTTTTCTGCTGTGAAATGTTTGAAGAGACTTGGGATGTTCAGTAAAAATTCGAGAGTTAATGGTGTGGGATGTTTTTCGAAAAAGGTTGGACATTAATGAATTCGAGTTATTTCAGTAAATGTTTGAAGGTTAATAGTTTTAAATACTGCTACGTTGTGTTATTAAGGCAATAATGTTGTATACGTTGGCTTGTCTAGCGGGTTCAACGTTAGACGCAGTCACGGCCTGAAAGGTGGGATTTCGGGCCGTGACAAGTTGGTATCAGAGCCCTAGGTTGCTTAGGTCTCACAACTCACGGACAACCTTGGTAGAGTCTGAGGGATCGGTACGGAGACGTCTGTATTTATCCCCCAGAGGCTGCTAAGTTAGGATACTCCTCTTCTTTTCATACTCTGTCGTGCGTAGTATATTTTGGTATACTAATCGAGTTTCTATTCTATTCTCTCGCAGATGGCGAGGACGCGTGCTTCCCTTAGTTCCGCTCAGAAGCCCGACACTCCTGCCNGTCGAGTCTGACGAGGAGGTCCCAGTTCCGGCAGTCCCAGTTGGACCAGCACAGGTCCCAGAGGGGTTCATAGCTACCCCAGTGCTTCAGGACGCTCTTGTCCGTCTGGTAGGACTTATGGAGAGTGTGGCTCAGGCCAGTCTTCTTCCTACGGCTCCAGCCGGATCTCAGGCTGGGGGAGGTACCCAGACTCCTATGATTCATACACCAGAGCAGGTTGCCACTCAGTTTCAGACTCCGGCACCTTAGCCAGTCGGAGTAGCACATCTAGGTATTGCAGCACATGTAGCTGAGGGAGCAGCTATGTCAGCAGATTCTAGTGCGGAGGTTCTTTCTTGGATTCTATACATGTTGTCCGTGAGTTTCCAGAGGTGTTTCCTATAGACCTGTCGGGTATGCCACCTGACAGGGATATTGACTTTTGTATTGATTTGGCTTCGGGCACTCAACCCATTTCTATCCCTCCATATCGTATGGCCCCGCCAGAGTTGAAGAAATTGAAAGAACAATTGCAAAATTTGCTTGATAAAGGCTTTATTAGGCCTAATGTCTCGCCTTGGGGTGCGCCGGTGTTGTTTGTTAAGAAGAATAATGGATCGATGAGGATGTGCAAAGATTATCGGCAATTGAACAAGGTTACCATCAAGAACAAGTATCCATTGCCGAGGATTGATGATTTGTTTGATCAGCTTCAGGGTGCCAAGGTATTTTCGAAGATTGATTTGAGGACTGGCTACCATCAATTGAGGATTAGGGCATTTGACGTCCCTAAGACAGCTTTTCGCACTCGGTGCGGGCATTATGAGTTTTTAGTGTTGTCATTCGGGTTGACAAATTCTCCCATCAGCTTTCATGGACTTGGTGAACCGAGTGTTCATGACTTATTTGGATTCCTTCGTGATTGTCTTCATTGATGATATTCTGATTTATTCCCGCAGCCAGGAGGAGCATGAGCAGCACCTTCGAGTCGTTCTCCAAACTCTGAAGGACAGTCAGTTATATGCTATGTTTTCGAAATGTGAGTTTTGGTTGAGTTCAGTTGCATTCCTAGGTCATGTTGTATCAGCAGAGGGTATCCAGGTGGATCCTAAGAAGGTTTCGCCTGTCAAGGATTGGCCTAGACCCACATCAGCCACAGAGATCCTGAGTTTCTGGGGTTTGGTGGGCTATTACCGTCGGTTTGTGGAGGGGTTTTCGTCTATTGCAGCCCCGATGACCAGTTTGGCTCAGAAGGGTGCCAAGTTCAGGTGGTCAGACGAGTGTGAGGCGAGCTTTCAGAAGCTCAAAACAGTTTTGACTACGGCGTCAGTGTTGGTTTTGCCCACAGGTTCAGGGCCATATACTGTGTATTGTGATGCATCTCGTATTGGACTTGGTGTGGTGTTGATGCAGAATGGAAAGGTTATTGCATATGCTTCGCGACAGTTGAAGATCCATGAGAAAAATTATCCAGTTCATGATTTGGAGTTAGCTGCCATTGTTCACGCGCTGAAGATTTGGAGGCATTATCTATATGGCATATCATGTGAGGTGTTCACAGATCACAAGAGTTTGCAATATCTATTCAAGCAAAAAGAGTTGAATTTAAGGCAGAGGAGATGGTTGGAGTTGTTGAAAGACTACGACATCACCATCTTGTATCATCCGGGGAAGGCCAATGTGGTGGCCGATGCTTTGAGTAGGAAATCAGCCAGTATGGGTAGCCTTGAATATATTCCGGTCGGGGAGGGACCGCTTGCTTTGGATGTTCAGGCTTTAGCCAATCAGTTCATGAGGTTGGATGTTTCTGAGCCCGACCGTGTTCTAGCTTATACAGTTGCTCGTTCTTCATTATTTGATCGTATTCGATATCGGGAGTATGATGATCCTCATCTACTTGTCCTTAGGGACATGGTGCGCCACGGTGGTGCCAAGCAAGTTACAGTTGGTGATGATGGAGTTTTACGGATGCAGGGTCGTATTTGTGTGCCCAATGTAGATGGACTTCGGGATTTGATTTTAGAAGAGGCCCATAGTTCCCTCCATTCACCCGGGCGCCGCAAAGATGTATCAGGATTTGCGCAGCATTATTGGTGGAGGAGGATGGAGAAGGATATTGTAGTGTATGTAGATCGGTGTTTGAATTGTCAGCAGGTAAAGTACGAGCATCAGAGACCTGGTGGATTACTTCAGAAGATTGAGATTACTGAGTGGAAGTGGGAGCGTATCACCATGGACTTCGTTGTTGGACTCCCGCGGACTCAAAGGAAGTTCGATGCAGTATGGGTTGTTGTGGATAGGCTGACCAAGTCAGCACATTTTGTTCCTGTAGTAGTTTCCTATTCTTCGGAGAGATTGGTTAAGATCTATATCCAGGAGATTTTTCGCCTTCATGGTGTGCCCGTGTCTATTATTTCTGATCGAGTACGCAGTTTACCTCACATTTTTGGAGGGCAGTTCAGCGTGAGTTGGGCACGCGGGTCGAGTTGAGCACAACATTTCATCCTCAGACGGACGGACAATCCGAGCGTACTATTCAGATTTTGGAGGTTCTTGGGATCAGTTCTTGCCATTAGCTGAGTTTGCCTACAACAACAACTATCAGTCGATCATTTAGATGGCCCCCTATGAGGCATTATATGGTAGGCGGTGTCGGTCGCCGGTTATATGGCTTGAGCCGGGAGAGGCTCGGTTGTTAGGTACAGACTTAGTGCAGGATGCTTTGGATAAGGTTAATATCATTCAGGATAGACTTCGTACAGTTCAGTCCAGGCAGAAGAGTTATGTTGACCGCAAAGTTCGTGATGTGGCATTCATGGTTGGAGAGCGGGTGTTGCTTCGGTTCACCCATGAAAGGCGTGATGAGATTTGGGAAAAAGGGCAAGCTAAGCCCTAGGTACATCGGTCCTTTTGAGATCCTTGATAGAGTGGGAGAGGTGGCTTACAGACTTGCGTTGCCACCGAGTTTATCAGTTGTGCATCCAGTGTTCCATGTGTCTATGCTTCGGAAGTACCACGGCGATCTATCCCATGTGTTAGACTTCAGCAGTGTCTAGTTAGACAAGGATTTGATCTATGAGGAGGAGTCGGTAGCTATTCTGATCAGTTGAGATCGAAGAGTTATCCTTCGATTCGTATTCAGTGCAGAGGTCAGCTTGCCGAGGCAGCTACCTGGGAGTCCGAGTTCGATATGCGGACCCGGTATCCCCATCTTTTTCCCGATTCAAGTACTTTTCTATGTCCGTTCGAGGACGAACGTTTGTTTTAAAGGTGGAAAATGTGATGATCCAAAAGGTCATCCCTTGTTTTAAAAGTCAAAGCTGTGTTCGGAGGCCTTGAAAATCTCCTTTTGTCTCACCTCGTATTGTGTGCGCAGTCCGGCATATATCCGGAAAGCTTTTATATGAAAAAATGAGAAAAATGCTAATTTTGCCTTTAAAATTGAATATAAGTTGACTTCGGTAAACATTTTTGGTAAACGGACCTGGACCCGTGATTTGACAGCCCCGGAGGGTCCGTAGGAAAATATGGGACTTGGGCGTATGCCCGGAAGAGAATTCCGAGGTCCCAATCCCGAGAAATGAATTTTTGAAAGAAATTGTTTAACTGAAATTATAAGAGTTTTTGGAAATTTTTCTATATTTGGAATTGATGGTATCGGGCCCGTATTTTGGTTCCGGATCCCGGTACTGGTTTAATATAATATTTGAGTGGTGCCTGTAAAATTTGGTAAGAAACGGAAGTCATGTAACGTGATTCGGACCCGTAGTTGTGAAATTTGAAACTTTGAAAGTTCTTGAGATTTTTCTTTGATTTTGATGCTAAATTCGTTGTTTAAGGTGTTATTTTGGTGATTTGATCGCACGAGTAAGTCCGTAGGATGTTTTTGGGGTTATGTGCATGTTTGGTGTGGAGCCCCGAGGGCTCGGGTGAGTTTCGTATAGGTATCGGAGTGTGTAGGACTTAGAAAATCTAGTGTAAATAGCTGTATCTGGTGTTGGTATTTTTATACTATGTGAACGCATGGTAACCCACGCGAATGCGAAGAGTAAACGGGTAAGGGGCCTGGTTGTCCTGTGCGAACGCGTAGCCCTGGACGCGAACACGGAGCACTGGTAGACTTCTCTACGCGAGCGCGTCCGGCTAAACGCGAACGCACAAGCCTTAGGATGGGAACTGGGGGAGGGGATTGATACCCTATGCGAACACGGCCAAAGGCACGCGAACGCGAAGGTCAGGGGGAGTAAACCTACGCGAACGCGTGGGGTATCTCGCTAACGCGAAGGCCAATAGGGCAATGCTCCGCGAACGCGAAGAAGGTTTGTCCGGTGTTTTAAAACAGTAGCAAAAATGGAAAAGACCATATTTTCATATCTTCTTCCATAGAATCCAACCTTGGGCGATTTTTGAAGAGGGATTTCATCACAAAATCATAGGTTCGTGTTTTTAAACTCATTTCCTTCATTTTCCATTAACACCCATTAGATTTCTAGGCCTAAATCTTGTTCTTTAAGGGTAGAAATTAGGGATTTTACAAATTTAGGAATTTAGACCTCGATCGGGGTCGGATTCCGAAACCAATTACATATTCGAGCTCGTGGGTAAATGGGTGATCGAGTTTTGGTTCGAATCTCATGTTTTGACCAAGCGGGCCCGGGGTCGATTTTGAAAAGAATGATAGAAAACCTATAATTAAGCATTGGGGTTGAATTATTTAGCATTTATTGATACTTTTAAGTTAATTATGTCTAGATACAATTGAATTGGAGGTGAATTCTAAAGGGAAAGCGGTAACTGAGGCTTGAGTTTGGCCGTGGAATCCGAGGTAAGTGTTTGGCTTAACCTTAGCTTGAGGGAATAGGCATTGTGTCTTATTTGCTACGTGTTAGTGTTATGTTCAACGTATAGGTGTGGTGGCGAGTATCTATACGTTGGTGTCAAGTATGCTCGTGAGTCAAATATTGTGATTTATGTGATTTTTCATTAAGCATTACTTGAGTTTCACTTGATAGTTATCCATGTTGGTGATATTTCCTTGGTATTGATCATTGTTGAGTATTAGTTCAAGTTGAAAATTATTACGTGAAGTTAGGTAACTGAGTAAGATTTTTAATAGTTGTTTCCCGTGCATGGATGATATTGATTCTATTGTTGGCTCCCTTGCCGGAACGTTATGGTTTTTATCATCGTTTATATTGTTGATTTCCTTGTCGAATTGTTGTTATTGGTTTGTTTGGGTGAGGAAGAGTGTTAAAGCACGAAGGGTGATGTCGTGCATTATATTGTGAGTGAGTGTAAAAGCACGAAGGTTGATGTCGTGTCGTTTCTATTGATTTATGGTGAGGATGAGAGTAAAAGCACGAAGGGTGGAACCGTGCCGATTCTATTGATTTATGGTGAGGGTGAGAGTAAAAGAACGAATGGTGATGTCGTGCACTTGCCTTTGTGTTACTAATTCCGTTGTGTTGAATTGATATTTATTTTGTCGCTTTTTCGTTATTTTCATCACTTGATATTCCCTCCCCTCAGCAGGTTTCCGCTTTCTTTTGAATTTAGCTGCCTATTTTTTATTATTATTATTGTTTTTCGTATATGATTAAACTGCATAGGTTTATATGGTTGTTGTGTCCTAGCCTCGTCACTACTTCGCTGAGGTTAGGCTCGACACTTACTCAGTACATGGGGTCGGTTGTACTGATGCTACACTCTGCATTTTTGTGCAGATCCCGGTACTGGACCCTTCGTACCCTAGATCAAGGTTGCTGCCTTCAGTCCAGTGGAGACCCGATGTAGTCTTGCAGGCGTCTGCAGGCCTTGGCGTCACCTCCTATCCTATTTCTTTCCTATTCTTATGTATTTTTGAGAAAGATGTATTTTGTTTTGTTCATCCCTTTATTTGTAGTATTCATAGACAATCCGTGAAATTGTGACACCAATTCTGGGAGTAGTTATTATGAATTTCGTAATAGTATTTAATTAAGTTGTTAGATTCTGGTTCTTCCGCACTTTCATTTCCGTTGATCTTGTATATCACTTGCTAACTGATAAAAATAAAGAAATAAGATAAAATAATCGGTAACATTAGCTTGCCTAGCGGGTTCAGTGTTAGGCGCCATCACGGTCCTGGCGGTGGGAAATTCGGGTCGTGACAATGTTCTTAACTTTTGAACTTAACTTCAGAACTTCAGGACTACATGTCCTTAACTTTTGAACTAGTAACTCTAAGTTCAGGACTTCAAGACTACATGTACTTAACTTTTGAACTTGGAACTCAAACTCCAGGACCAAGCGTCCTTAATTTTTGAACTTGTAAGTCAAAGTTAAGGACCTATTGTCCTTAAGTTTTTATCTTGTAATTGTAAGTTAAGGACTGCCTGTCCTTAACTTTTGAACTTGTTAGTCTAAGTTCAGGACCAAGTGTCCTTAACTTTTGAACTTGTAAGTCTAAGTTCAGGACCAAGTGTCCTTAACTTTTGAACTTGGAATTCAAAGTTAAGGACCAAGTGTCCTTAACTTTTTAACTTGTAAGTCAAAGTTAAGGACCAAGTGTCCTTAACTTTTGAACTTGGAACTCAAAGTTAAGGACCAAGTGTCCTTAACTTTTGAACTTGAAACTTGAAGTTCAGGACCAAGTGTCCTTAACTTTTGAACTTGGAATTCAAAGTTAAGGACCTATTATCCTTAACTTTTGAACTTGGAACCCAAACTTCAGGAGCTATTGTCCTTAAATTTTGAACTTGTAATTGTAAGTTCAGGACCTATTATCCTTAACTTTTGAGCTTGTTAGTCTAAGTTCTGGACCAAGTGTCCTTAACTTTTGAAATCTTAGTTTCCATGCCAATAATTTCAAGATCTTTGGTTAACACGTAGAGACTTACATATCTGTAATTAGAGTCAAAAAGGTGAAAACTCAAATTGGTGAATTCTCGTTCAAATGGTCTAACACATTCTGTTGTGACCTTGCACATTTTCCTTTTCCTTTAAAATGTCAATAAAAATGACATTCTGATAGAAAGCAAAGCAGAATGAAAAAAAAAGGGTAAAAGTGTCTCGTGGAAAGAAAATGAAATTGAAACTAGGATATCTCCTGGAAAGAAAACGAAAAACGAGTGGGTATCGAACTTGAGAGAGAAGCGAGGGTTTGGGAAGAAAAGCAATGGAAGAAAGAGTAAAAAGGTCTTCTCATATTAATTTTAATAGAGTAGTGGATATTTTTGCTCAACATTAAAATTATTGGATAAAAAATAAATACCACCTTAAATAGTGGCTACCCCACGCCATTTCTACCCAAGATAAGGCTAATGGGCTGTTGGATCTTAGAGGTTTAAATGGGAAATGGGCCTTAGCTGATTCAGATCTTCTACATGAAATTAGGCTGGACAACTTCTTTTTTTTTTTAAGAGCAAATTATGATATATACCCATAAAGGATAAAATATTTACCCGTATCTACCCATGTTCATTTTTTAAATATTTTATACCTATACGGCACATTTATTTTACCCACTCTACCCATTCTTATCTTTGTCATTGTTTAGCATGAAAGTTCATGTTCTCTTTTTTTTTGTTGATAAACTATGTTCTCAGATACATATGCACATTTATCTTTTAATTGCATTACATTTTCCTAATATGTTTTATCATCTTATCATAACAATACTAATTAAAAATAAAATAATATAATATTTATTAAATAATATATAATATTATAAAAATATATGAACCTGGAGAGCACAAAAAGATATTATTATTATTATTATTATCTTGAAAAAGTATCCGTCAATGTTTATGCTCACACATTAAATAACATATTTAGAAAGTAAATTAGCTAACACCGAATTTTATTTCATCGTATGCCAAGAATTATTTTTTAAGAAATTTTATTTTTCCCCCAACTCTTCTTTTTTTTATTGTTTTGTCCTTTGATTAAGTTATAATTTATTATATACCATATTTAAATACCATATTAAATACCAAACTCTAAAATAACTAGATTTTTTATTAAAACCTAATTAATAGAAAATATGTTTTTATAATACTATATACCATATAGTTTTATAATATAATTTAAATACTATATTAAATACCAAACTCTAAAAAACTAGTTTTTTTTATTAAAACCTAATTCTATTGAAATTCGTTAGTTGTTGTTCTTTGATGTGTAGATTGTACCTTTGATGCTGGTTTTTGGAGATTTATTGTACAAAAATTTAAATCCACCATTGAAGGACCTTGAAGTTTGAAATATAGTTGAACCAAAGAAAAAGACGAATTTGTATTGTATACCCAAATAGTATACAAATATACCATTTTGGTATACAA
>ML270005.1:0-43165 GCA_005239495.1 Nicotiana undulata | reverse complement strand
GGTCTCTCAGGCCTAGCAATTCGAGTAATCCCCTTCTTCCCCATTCTAGCAGGTAAGGGTTCCTAACCCCTTTTCTTTCTTTTCATTAATTTTCTGATTTTTTAAACAAAGGGAGGGTTGGCCTGGATTAATTCTTAGAAATATTAGCTAAGACCTTGCATGCATGTTTAATAATGGTGCTAATCTAGTAAGAGGGAGTGGGTTGGGGAAAACTTCACAAAGATAGGGTTGGTAATCTAATGGGTTCACATAGTGCTTGACAAAAGGCTTGAGAGAGTCCGAATTGCATGCATGACTTCAAATTCTACGTTGAATATGTCTAATTGTGAACTAGATTGATGGTACTAGTCGGTTCGGTGGTTGTGGGTTAAAGTTGAAAAGGGAAACTCGACTCCAGGTATGTATGGCTAACTTTAATCTTTGTAAAATCACTTATGGTGTTTGAGCATACGGTACGTGTATTGTTATAATATGTGCATCTGGTTGTCCGAGTTATGTGATGCGTGAAGTGTAATACTTGTCTGTATTTAGTTGACCACCACACTACCACGTTATGAAAAACGGTGCTAAAAGGATAATAAATCTAAGAGTATGAGTGTATATGCTAATGGCTATGTAAAGAAGCTGTATTCTTATTGCTGAAATCTTGTGTGATTGAACTGTGAATTGTCATCGTTGGTATGAGATGTAATTGTCAGGTGGGATCGGGTTGCGCGCCGCAACAGGGGAGATAAGGGTGATATGTAAGAAGTGATAAGGGCGTGATTGTAATTGTCAGGTGGGATCGGGTTGCGCGCCGCAACAATTGTCAGGTGGGATCGGGTTGCGCGCCGCAACAATTGTCAGGTGGGATCGGGTTGCGCGCTGCAACATGGGAGATAAGGGTGATATGTAAGAAGTGATAAGGTTATGATTGTAATTGTCAGGTGGGATCGGGTTGCGCGCCGCAATAATTGTTAGGTGGGATCGGGTTGCACGCCGCAACATGAGGAATAAGGGTGAGATATGAGGAGGGACAAGGATGGAATTGAAATTGTGATTTTGATAAATTGAAAATTGTGGAACTTCCATTGTATATCTTTCTATGTCTTGTGCAGTAATTGTGTGACTCTCTGTCTGTCTCTTGCATGTGCATTATTGAGTTTACTAGAGTAAAGTTTGTTCATGCATACCAGTAAAATTCAAATGTACTGACGTCTCTTTTGTCGGGGGCGCTACATTCTTGTGATGATTGTAGGTGGTTCTATTGCAGGTACTTCAGCACACCGATAATAGTGCCTCCTCTTCGTCCTATCAGCGGTTTTGGTGAGCCCCTCTTCTCTCGAGGCCTAGTGTGGTTCATGCCACCTTTCCTCCCGGATTCTTATTTTGGTACTTGTCTAAGGTATAGCTGAAGCCTTGTTACCGGCAAGTATTGTATAACTCCATCGTACTCTTAGAGGCTCAGTAGACATGAATTGTGGGTTATGTACTTATGAATTTTGGGCGGTATGACTTGTAGACCACGTAAAGTAGACTGTGTGTTCTGTATATTTGTAAGTACTGTATCACTTGTTGGAAACGATAGACTTCTATGGTTTAATTTCAGATTGTAAGAATGCGTCTTAATTATAATTAAATGATGCACAACGGAATCTTCGGGGTAATACGTGGGAGGGAAAAAGGGAATACAGGTCCGCTTGACTGGAACTACCCGGTCGAGTGTCGGTCGTGTCCCTTGGTTTTGGGGCGTGACAATAATGGGCGCACCAATTGAAGATGCGAATGTGCACACAAGGAGGGTATGGGATGATCGTGGGTTTTGAGACAATGAGGTCTCGTGAAATGGGAACTCAGGATGAGTAAGGATTGAGTTCGTTATATTTTTAATGGATCCATTGTTATTTCTAAGGAAAGTCCAGAATAAATTAGAAGAAGCTGGTTCGGTTATCAATGGTTGAATCGGCATGGTGGTGACAATGATCAGTTCCTTCAGCGTGTTAAGTTATGTATGTGATTGGTGGCGGTACGTGCGAGGCTTGGCGACCGATGTAATTTGATTTATTTAGAGATATTCAATTATAATGGTCTGATAAGTGTAGACGAACCCCGAAAGAGTTATGGGGGCTTAGACCCCTACTTGAGGATTGTATTTTTTACGGTTATGGGAATTCAGTTGCGTGTTGCAATGGTTCTCCTGAAATGAGTTAATTGAAAGGTTTCTATATGATGAAGTATGTATCTTATTAGTTATTCAGGAGTTATGATGTAATTCTTTTTCTCTCACACATTGGTAGGGTAGGTGCGGTGAGCGACAAGAAATTTGAAAGTTGAGGATCGAGGTTGCAGTTTGGTGTTGACAAGAATGTCACAAGCTCGGATGAGCAAGAAAGGATTCAGATGTTTAAGTAAGCTGGTATTGTCTTTAGCGTCACCTGAGGTTGGTGTCATGTGTAAGAGACTTTGTGTACTTATTTGCGGATCCTTCAATCGCTTTACAAAATTTGTATGGCCTGTGGTATGGATGTTCAGACTTGTTACCTGGTGCGGAAGGTTGTGGAAACGTTACCACAGGAAGATTGTATAAGAATGACATGTAGTAACTTGATTTATCAAAGATTGGAACCAAGTATAGAGATTGTGGTACTATAATTCATGTGAGAATTTATGACTGAAGGGCGCCTGAGTCATTTGGTTGTGGATTGTGGAAGTTTGTTCCGGATCGACGACTGTTCTTGTGTATCATAGGAAGAAGGGTTATTGCGCACCCTTGAAAGGTTACTGCCCTAGTGCGGTAATATCAGAATCGGCTTGAGGTCTGTGGATATATCTAAATGTGAACGTGGGCTCTATATCAGGCCGTATGTATTCATTTCAACATAGCTCCTTGTGGAGGAATATTCGTACGTTGGATGTTGTTTCGTCGTCGGCTATTTCATGTAATACTATATTATGCCGTGTGAGTTGTGAAACAACTTGATAATTTCATATATGTTGAGGTTCCGTGTAGCGATGGTATTATTTGAGCAGGATAGCTCTCGAGATTAAGATCATATATCGCACCTTAGTTGTGCTTGGGTTTTGTAGCATATGGCGCAATCCGTTTCCCAGGGATTCTATTATGCATTGGCGTGCTTGTGGCCGATATTCGGGTATTTTGTGGTAATGAGAATTCTAGCTCGGTAAGTATCTTCCTATATAGATTTTATGTGTAGATAGGGTTGCACGCCACAACAGTGTGATGTTGAGTACAATCCCCTATATCTATCCTTGCGTGTTTTGTTTCCATTTTTCCGAGAAAGGCTCGTAACACCTTTTCGGTTGTCTGATTAGTTACGTGGGTTGAGTTGTCCTTTCCAGAGTTCGTTTTCCTAATGTATCACATTCGAGTTGGTAGCTTGTTGGCAAATTGTTGCATCATATGAGACTCTTGGTCGTGTCTGAGGTGACTTATTGCATGAGCAACTCGTACTGGGTGAGACGAGATTTTTGGATCCGGGATCAGTCGATCATATTTATAGGAAGAATGTTAAAGAGAAAATATCGTTATTTTTTTCATAATGGGGTAATGATTCTTGTCAGGAAGAGAGACTCAATGATTTGTTGACTCGGGAGTCGGTTATAAAATTTCTACACATCTCTTCCGTCGTCGCAACATTGCAAGAGTTGGAACGAGACTTATATGTGTCATGAGGTGTGATATGGGCATCGAATTTATGGAATTTCGGCTATTGTTATCACAGGATGTTATTATGGTCATGTGAAATATGCGGTGCATGGTGTGAATTCAGAAAAGGTATGCAATTATGTTTTGATACGATGTGTAGTGACTAATACGATGTTCGTATGTTGAAAGTAGGCCCGGTGGTTGGAATTCGGCTCTAAGGCTTATTTGATTAAATAAAAGGAAGAATCTTCAGACTGACTCAAGCTAATGTGCTCAACTACATTGTGGTAGCACGGGTAGGTGCACAAGGTGTTAAACAGTGATTTTGGACAACTCCGGAGCAGTTCTTGGCACGTTCGAGGACGAACGTATGTTTAAGTGGGAGAGATTGTAACGAACCGAACAATCATTTTGAGATCTAGCATGTCGTTCAACTGTTTGAATCCCTGAGTAGCTTCACTTTAGGTATTATAACTTGCATGCATGGTCAGTATTGAATTTCGGGAAGTTCGCAGTTGAATTGGAAAGAAAATTCTCATTTTAGAAGTGTTAAGTTGGAAGTATTGACTAAAGTGTGATTTTTGAGTAAATGATCCCGGAATTGTGATTTAAAGGTTCCAACAGGTTCTTATGATGATTTTGGACTTGGGAATATGTACGGATCAGGTTTTGGATGACTCGGGAGCGTTTCAGCGCCTATTGTGGAAGTTGGCATTTTGGATGAATTTCATAAATTTGGGTTGAGGTGTAATTCAATATTATTGATGTCCGTTTGGGATTCCGAGTCTGGGAATAGCTCCGTATGGTGATCCTGGTATTGGGAGCGCGTTCGGAAGTGGATTTGGAGGTCCGTAGGTCATTTCGGGGTCATTTGGCGAAAGTTATAAATTTGAAGGTTTTTGAGAAGTTTGACCGGGAGTAGACTTTTTGATATCGGGGTCAGATTCTGATTCTTGAAGTTAGAGTAGGTCCGTAATGTTGAATGTGACTTGTGTGCAAAATTTGATGTCAATGGGACGTGATTTGATAGGTTTCGGCATCAAATGTAGAAATTGAAATTTCTTAGTTTCATTAGACTCAAATTGGGGTGTGATTCATGTTTTTAGCATTGTTTGATGTGATTTGAGGCCTCGACTAACTCTGTGATATGTTTTGAGACTTGTTGGTATGTTCGGACGGGGTCCCGAGGGGCTCAGGTGAGTTTCAGGCCATTTTTAGCTGCTTGTTTTTGGCTACAACGATGTGCTCGCGATCGCGGGGAAAAGGTCGCGATCGCGATAAGGAAATGAGAGAAATTGACCAGTGCTTCGCGATCGCGGAAGGCCGTTCGCGATCGAGTAGAGGAAAGTTTCTGCTGTACTATTCCGACTTTAGAAGCTTGTATCTTGCAATCTATAAGGAATTTCGAGATGATCCAAAAATGGAAGTTGTAGTCCTATGTTTCGGGTTTTCCTTAAATCAAACCATTTGGAATTTCGAGTTGTTTACAAATAGTTATGGTGGATATACTACAGCCTGTCCGGGAAGAGTTTGGAAATCGTGTTGTGGCACAGGGATGACTTTGGCAGCTTATATCTCAAATTGCATAAGGAACTGGGAGATGCGCAACACATGAAAGTTGTATTCCTTGGTGTCTATTTTTAAGAAACTCAAACCAATTGCAATTTTGAGTTTTGTACAAAGAGTTATGACCATTATACTAGAGGTTGTCTGGAAGATCTAAGCACTTGTTCGTCGCGATCGCGAAGGGCAAATTTTGGCTGAGAAAAGTTGAGTTTTGCGATCGAAAGTATTTTCAGCGATCGCCAAGAGTAAATACTTGGGGAGAAGCTATATTTTGAGGTTTTTGCCATTTGTAACATATTTGGATATATGGAGCTCAGATTGAATCGATTTTTGAGGTGATTTTCACTATATGGATTGGGGTAAGTGTTCTATATCCAAAAGTGATTACACCTCATGATCCTATGGTTATATTCATCATTTAATTCCGATTTCAATGGAAGAATTAGGATTTTTGCAAATATTTTCAAGACCAAAAATTTAAGATTTGAAGGTCAAGTGTTTATCGAAATTTGATAAAATTGGTATGGTTGAACTCGTATCGAAATGGGTTGTCGGATTTTGTGAGTTTCGTTGGTTCTGAGATGTGGGCCCCACTGCCAACATTTTGAGCGGAGTTGGGAATATTTATAAATTGTTAAATTTCAAGCATTGGAGCATATTTTTGATTAATTTGCACGTTGTTTGACTAGTTTTTGATTGAACGACACCAAGTTGGGGCTTTAGGGCGAAATTGTGGACCGGAAAGTAAGCTTTGAGGCAAGGTAAGTCTCATGTCTAACTCATTGAGGGGGAAATTACCCCTAGGTGATGTGTATTGATGTATGGTACTTGTTGTGGGGGGTTACATACGCGCAAGGTGATGAGAGCTCGTATGTGCATACATTCATGTTATTGTCCGGGTAGACTTAGGTTCACATCATACTATAGCTGTACCATTTGAGTAGTCTCTCGCTTATTAAATTCCTCTATTTTACATTTCCATTTGAGACTAGACTTGCTATTGTAGAGACTTCACGGATCCATGATCAGTCACCGGATAATCCTTCTCCTCTAACGCCATGTCTCTGTTAAATATATGTTTCATTGAAATGTTTTATTAAAGAAATTAAAACTCACACGTTTATTCGTGAGTGGGGTCAAGGACCCGTCAAAGCTTATTATTCTAATGGGATCGGGTCGTTCTCCTCGGCAGGATAATGTATTTCACTCTTATGGGATCGGGTCGTTCGCCTCCGCAAGATTTTGTATTTCACTCTTATGGGATCGGGTCGTTCGCCTCGGCCGGTTAATGAGGGAATTTCTAATGGAGAGATTGAGTTCCTCGTAAATAGGGGGATTTGTATCACGGGATTTATACTTGTCTATTTTATTTATTTACTTTGCCTCATACTTACTTGCCTCTTTACTGTGCCTGATGTTATTGGACCACTAGTGTGTGTCGATGTCGGCCCCTCATCACTACTCCTCCGGAGTTAGGCTAGATACTTACTGGGTACACGTTTCTTACGTACTCATACTACAATTGCTGCTCATTTTGTGCAGGTATATATATGTCTAGAGGCCTTGTGAGAGTTGAGGCATGTACACATGCAGGGACCTAGATGAGTTGCATTCCATTCGTCGACCGAAACCAGCAATGTCTCCTTCAGAGTATTTACATTTCTCCTGTCCAATTTGTATTTCGGACAGTTGCTGTATTTTTATTTTATATTCCTAGTTTATACTCTATAAAGTTTTATCTCTTGCTATTTAATTGAAGGAAATTACGATTTCAAAAATACTAAAATGAGTAATTAAGTTAAACATTTATTATTGGCTTGCCTGACAGTAGTGTTAGGCGCCATCGTGACTTTTAATTGATTTTGGTTCGTGACATCTTCCATTGCACGGGGCGGCCTCTATTCTTTCTGATTCAGGGACCTTGGCCGAAGCTCCATCATCAACTGCCTCTGGTTCAGGTGGCTTTTGTACCGAATCAATAGCCCGCATACGAGCCACCAGCTTGGAGTTGTCTTATTCTTCTTCATCTTCCTCTTCGGTATCATCCCTTAATCAGAGGATTGAGTATGAGGATATATCACCAACATCCACCTTGGTCTTATGAGGCATCCTCGCCGGTCTTTTCTTTTCCGAGCCCAGGGGACTTGGATCCCTTCTTCTCTTTTTCTCCTTGGACGGATTTGGAGCTTATGGCTGGGGAAGACATTTTCATCACCGGAAGGGGTCTCATTACAATATCCTTCCCGAGACCTGCAAAAGAAAATGTGACAAGTTAGTTCGAGTAAAGGCCAAAACAATTAAATAATCTAAGACAAAAATTTACTGTGAGTGTGGGCCTCCCATCAACTCTTTTATAACTTCATCCAGGCACGTTCGGAGTAGGGCCTCTGAGACACCAGGCCTTCGATCCATTGCTTCAACTCCGGAATTGGGTCTGACATTTAGGTCACACCTGCAACACCAAAATGGAGATAAGGAAATATTGAAGGATATGAAACGACAAAGCAAGCATTCAAGGTAAAATTATATATGAATCATGTTCCACTTCTCTGGGAATGACATGTCTTCGGCGGGAATCAGGTCTGGTGTCCTTATTCGAACAATTATGCACATCCAGCCTCGATCCCTAGATTTGTCGATGCTAGAGAACGGGGCCATGCTAGCCCGACAGGCAAGCTTGATTAGTCCTCCTTGATAGAGCCGAGGACTATAAAGGCGCATAAGGAGATCGAGGGTGAAAGGACATCCCTCGATCTTGATCGTGAAGAAAATAAGGAGAGCGACTATTCTCCAAAATGAAGGGTGGATTTGGCCTAGGGTGAAATTTTACCTTTTGGAGAAGGCGACAATTATGGGGTCTAAGGGACTAAACATAAAGGTCTAAGTGTAAACACATAGATACCCCTCCATGTAGGTGGTGATCGATTCCTTAGGAGAAGGAACGATCACATCTTTGTTCACCCAGTTGCACTCCTCGTTGACCTTTTCGAGGATGTCCTTGGTGATGGTGCATACATCGGCTCACATCGGCCCTACACCGAGGGGGTTTTCTCTATTGAAAAGTCGATGATGGTTAGGCACCCCGTTGAAACAAATTCCTTTAGGTGGGGCTCCACCGCAGGCTCACCATGGGCGGGATGCGATGAAGAAGCAGCCTATTTTTGCAGCATGGTTTTAGAAGTTTTAGCCATTTATGAATAACGAGTAAAAGAGTAAGGATGTTGATTAGAGTTCAAGAAATTTGGATATGGGAATTATGAAGTAAGGGGATTCTTTGAAAGCAAGAGCAGAAAAGGCTTTAATTGTAAAAGTTTGAATGAGAGAGGGTTGAGGTTTTAATAGGTTGAAGACGAAGGTTCAGAACTGGTAGTGGCCGGCCAAAACCTGACATGTATTAAATGCCTCGGTAACTAGACCGACGGGACATTTCATCGCTTACATCACGGTCGAGCTCGTCGCTGACATCATCACTCATAGAGATGGAGTTCGGGAATTCATGTCGTTTCTCATCACCTTATTTATGAGAAACAAGGGGACTATCTATATACGGTTAGAACGAGCATGCCCTTCTTATTACTAGTCGAGGTTGGATCATGATAGTCCACGGTTTGGCACCGTGTTACATCGAGCTTCAGTACGAAGTTATATTGTTGAACCCTTAATTCAGAGACCGACCAAGGACGAGATCAGGCAGAACAGAGATCAAGAGAGACCGATGGAATTTTACCTAGTCAAGTAACGGTAAGCCGAGATATCTGTAGTCGAGCAAGGGTCACAACAGAAATCTCGGCACATATCAAGATATGCCCGACTAATTAGTCAATCATGAGATTTCTTACTATAATTAGAGTTATACCATAAGTAGGACTCCTCTACCATATAAAGGGGGTCTAATCATTTGTAAAGGTACCAGATTCATGCAATACAAAGCAATATACTATTCTTTTCTTTAAGCTCTCAACACTCTGTTACTTTATTCATATCTCATTTTGCCCATTCATTTGGTTTGAGGGTAACTTATCTCGAGGGCCAAAGCTGCATGTCTCATTCGGTTTGCTTTATTTTTTTTACAGTCAATTTCAATATCAATTTACATATTTCCTCAGTTTGTGCCACGTAAAATCACGTGTCCTTAAGACCACATATAAATTCAATTGTTATATGTTTTTAGTGTAAACAATCTACCTTATATAATGTAAATCCATACCTAATCATTTTCTCATTCTTGTCCCACAATCCTCTTTCTTTTTTAGTACTATGTATAATTGAAAATAATATTTTTTATTATTCATCTTCTATCTACCTCGTTGATCACCTTTTATTATCACAAGACAAATCCAAATTATTGTAAGTTTCTAACCTAGCGTTGTGTTTTTTTTCATGACCGAGATTCCCACCATCGGGACCGTGATGAAGCCTAACATTTCACTTGCTAGGAAGCCAACGTTAGAGAACTGTTAAGTCATTTTTTCTGTCAATTTCAATAATAGAAGCAATTAAGCCAAATACAAGCTAAAAAGTAAACATGGAATAACATTAATGCCCCATAATATCTACTACAATTCGGATTTCGGGTCACAGCTCACGAGCCTCTAAGAGTTTCTACACACAGAGTCTGAAAGAAATACAACTGTTCTTAATGAAAAAGAAGCAGTAAAAATAGGGAAAGTAGAAAGGGACTCTAAGGTCTGCAGGTGCTGGCAGATCTACCTCGAGCCTCCAATAATCAAGTCCAAGCTGCTACGCCTCACGAACAGTTAGGCCGGTACCAAAATTTGCACAAGAAGTGCATAGTGTAGTATGAGTACAACCGAGCCCATGTACTCCTAAGTGTCGAGCCTAACCTCGACGAAGTAGTGACAAGGATATGACAAAGAGCTCACATAATGAACCTATGCAGATAACAATATATGTACAAGATAACATTAGATAAAAACAAATTATGTACTATTGCGACGGGGAATGCCGAAGGGGATACGAGATACGAGAGATACAACGTAAAGGACAAACATAGCAGTCAATATGCCTTTAACCAACAAGAACAATTAAGCAAAATGAAGAAAATTGTATGGCATCACCCTTCGTGCTTTTACCCTCACTCTCAGTATGAATCAATAGATACGGCACGACATCACCCTTTGTGCAGTAACTCTCATAACATGGAAAAACATCATCCTTCGTGAATTAACACTCACAATATGGCACGATATCACCCTTCATACATTAACACTCAAAATATGGCATGCCATCACCCTTCATGCATTAACACTCTCCCTTACCACATAATAATGAACAAGTAATAATAGGGAGATAGGATCAACAAGAACATGCCTTACTTCAACAATGGGTCCACAATGCTAATCTCAACTTTGGAATCAATACTCAATTATCACAAAGGCCCATAAACATGGTAGGAACGATCAATTTAACAAATAACTAGTTAAGCATGGATAACATGATCAAAGAAATCAATAATAACAAGGAACAAGGCCTACCCCATGCTATAACCCGAAAACAACACGTAAGTACTCGTCACATATACGTTGTACCCAACATCTAAACTGCACCAAGGAAAGTAAATTGTGTATAGATCACCAGACCAAATAAACATTTTAAAAGAAGAAGAAGAAGTTGTAAAGAAATTCAAAAGTGATGTGTTTTTCTTGTGGGTTTATTTAATAATCATGTAGACGGGGAAATTTCCAAAAAAAAAAAGAAAAGAAATAAATAGTACACCCTTGAGTATATATTTATATATAATGTAAAGACCCGTCCAGTTGTTTTGAGCATTTGCACTTCGCTTAGTAGTTGCTAGAATGAGTAGCTCCCTATAAAGTATTACGACTTATGTGAATCATCAGTTTTGATTTTCAAGTTGTTCAGAATCAAATTGAAAGAATGGATTTCATTGTTAAAGCTTTAAATTGGGAAAGTTGACGAAATTTGACTTCGTCCGCATGGCAAGTGTATTTGGATGGCAGTAGCATTTCTTCATCGCGTTTGCTAGTGATGGTCTGCTTCGCATAGTGTTGGGGAAAGTCTTCTTCTTGTTCACGTATGATGGATCACAGACGCGTATTGTTGAGATGTGAGCCGGAATCGGAGGCCTTCTTCATGGCGTTCACGTAGTTGGAGCTGCATTCGCGAAGGTCTGAGCCAGTTGTGATCGCATTCGCGAGGTGTTTACCATGAATGCGAAGTGTATTATTGTGTCATATTATTTTATTCACCGCGAACGCAATGGTGTTAATGCATTCGCGAAAGAGGATGTCTGGGCAATGTATATAGTACTCTATTTCGAAGCTTTTAGGCATTTTTTGCATTTTTGGAGCTATGGAACTCAGATTGAGGAGATTCTTGAAGCAATTTTCACCATATGAATTGGAGTAAGTGTTTTCTACTCGGTTGTTTATATTTCATGAATCTTTCTCCATTTTTAGCAATTGGTTGATGAATTCAAAGAGATATTTGGGTGTTTTGGTCTAAAGTTTCATAATATGAATTTTTGAGTTTTGAACATCAAATTGGAGTCGAATTTAATTGAAACTAGTATGGTTGGACTCGTAATTGTATGGGTTATTGGATTTTGTGAGATTTGTTAGGTTCCCAACGCGGGACCGGGTGTGATTTTTGGCCGATTTTGGGTTTTGATTAAGGATTCAGACTTTATTATTTAGAATTGTTTCCTTGGGCTATTTTTGATGTATTTGAGTTGCTTTTGTCTAGTTTTTAGCCGTTCAGGGGTCGCTACATGCGTGATGGCATCTTTGGAGCATCGCTTGGCGTTGGTATTGGCTCGTTTGAGGTAAGTAACTCTTCTAAACATAGTGTTGAGGGTATGAAACCCTGTAAAACGTGTTATGTGATTGGTATTGAGGTGACGCACATGCTAGGTGATGGGCGTGTGGGCGTGCCATGTGAATTGGGACTCTACTACTTCTATGGCACTGTGTAGTGGTCCTGCTTTGTTAATCTCCATGTTTTCTCTATGTGATAAAGTAGTTAAGTTGTCAATCATGCTAGATATCATATTTGGACATTATGCTGATACTGTTTGGACCCATACTGGTCGTTTCTTACTGTCATCTCACTGATTTAAATGATATTTCGTACTCATTCATGTTCATGCATGCATATCATATCTCAGTCTCACTTGTTGTTTATTGATACATCATATCATTGTTGCCGGGTTAGTCTCATGACATTGTGAGCCCGTGAGTGAGACTGGAGAGATTGATGACTGAGTAACCTGAAGATGAGTGATAATTATGGGATCGGGCTGCATACCGCAACATGTTCTATTGATTTATGCCTAGATCTGACTTATGATAGCGCTTGGTCTGTAGGAGCCTCTCCGGAGTCTATACACACCCATAGTGAGCGCGGCTAATTATATTGAAGGATAGATATTCCCTGGACATGGATTTGGTCCGAAGCATTTATATACCTGGAGATGGATCTTTTCCATGGGGCCGGATTGGCCTTCCTCGGTAATGAGTAACCGATGGTTAGTGATGTATATATTCTGGGATGGATCTTCCCTGGGTCGTATGGGCCATATACAATACCGAGTGGTTGAGCATGATGAGTGGAAAGTGCGAGAGTGATATTGAGTACTCTAAAAGTGTGAGTACATGATTCATATCTGAGATACATGTCATTGGCATGCACACATGACATACATGCATAGAGATGCATTTTTCTTCATGATGTACGGTATCGCGTCATTCATGACTTTTTACACACACTGATATGTGGGCATAGATAGGTATTTCACACTTGCTATCTTGAAGAAAATGAAACATCTTATTTATTATGGAAAGGATATTTGAAAAAATTATAGTTTTCAAACTTACTTTTTTTTTTTTGCATTTTCGATAAAAGATTTGAGTATTCACTGAGATACTTGAAAAGCGTGCCTATTTTCTGGAACTGTGAATGAGCTGAGCAATTTACTCATGAGATACCTATTTATTTACTTGTATTATGTTGTTATGAATTGTTGTGGAATATTGGTATTGGACCCGACATTGTGTTAACTCGTCAGTACTTTCAACCTAAGTGTAGGTTTGTTACTTACTGGGTACATGGGGTCGGTTGTACTCATACTACACTTCTGCACTTTGCGTGCAAATGTTGGATGATGATGTTGTTGTGTTCGATGGGAGCTGAATTGAAGATGTACATGCGTCCCGGTTGTAGCTTCCCCATGTTCGTGGTAGCTTTAGATATATAAAAATTTGTTTATGTACTTTTCAAATAGATGATGCATTTATTTCATTATAGTTTTGTAAATTCTATTCTTAGAAGCTCATGATTTGTACTACCAGTCATCAGGGTAATATATAAGATTCAAATAATTTATTTGCTTAATTGTCTTGTTAAATATTATTGGAAGTGGTTAGTTATTAGTTTGCTTACCTAGCGGGTTAGGTTAGGTGCCATCATGACTAGTGGATATTTTGGTCGTGACAAGTTGGTATAAGAGCCCTAGGTTCATAAGTGCTACAAGTCATGAGCAAGTGTCTAGTAGAGTCTTGCAGATCGGTATGATGACGTCCATACCTATCTTTGAGAGGCTATAGGACATTTAGGATATACTTCACATCTTTCTTTCCTTATCGTGCGACATTGATACAACTTGAAGCATAACCCTTTGAATTCCTTCCATGCATTCGTATGCGCATGTGAGCTCACGGTAGAAGCTGTGCAACGACGGCTTGTGATTCCATAGTTGAGGTGTGAGATGTGATTTTGGCATGCCAAAGATGTGCCAGTCTGGAGGAATTGACGCCGGGTTTTGACGGTAGCTTGAGCACTTAGATTTTAGTTGTGTGAGCACGTGCTTTTGGGACTTATATATCCGTTGGTGTCCCTATTGGTGGGATTTGTGATTGGATGACTACGTGGTGAGTATGATGTGATAGTGAGATGTGTTCAAATTGTTTGAATGCGACGAGAAGAGTTTACGCGAGATGTAGCAAGGACTATTGGGTGTTTGATTTCTATCTTGATATGGCGTATGGTCTCGAGTTATGGGTGTGTTGAGGTATCTCTCATATTGTTTAGTTGAAGAGTGAAGTAGATTATCATGTCTTTTTGATGAGTTCAGAATCAAGAAGATTAAGTGATTACGTAGTAGTCGTGATTGTGGAAGGGTGTAGTGAGATGTCAGTTTGAGGCAGAGCAGGTGGGTTATCTCCTGCGAGGTGTCCTGAGGTTGTGTGGTCCCTATGATGTTTTGTAGAGAGTTCTCCTTTACCAGTGAATGATATGTGTTGCAATTTGATTTTGGATTACTTGTGGAAGTTGGCTCGCTATTACAAGGATGAATGCGGGATTTGATGATAATTTGACGTATTAGATGGTTTGCATTATAGGAGCTCATGAAAGATTTAGTTGAATCTCACTGCCGTATTATGGCAGTAATAGAGTATGGGCATTGTGAGTTATTGTGTGCATTGAAACATGTCTTTGAGCCAAGTGGGGAGTTTGCCATCGATGAGTTGATTGCACGATTATGTGTTGTATTGGTTTCGGTTTTAGGTATACTGGTGAATCAACTAGGACTGTAGGGGTTTAGATTGAGAATGACTCGAGTAAGGAAATTTCTGGATACGGGTTGTATTACACTCTATGGGTATAAGGGAATCATAGAATGATTGAGTGGTTAGTCATAAAGGATGTAATGTGCATGGAGTAGGAATTTGCTTGGTTGCTTAGGAGTGTGGGTTACTCCCTTGGGTGTTCGTGTGCTAATGGGGCATGGGTCATTTGGTTTGTTTGGTCGGTTTAATTGAGATTTGAGAAGAGTTGATGACTCTCGAGAACGATTCTAATGGATTTAAGATTTAAATGTAGCGATTTGGAATTTTCAAGATTTGTATATGGCTAGAAACTGAGAGTTACATTGGGCGGTTTTGAGACTTGTGGCATTTTTATATCATTGGGGATTATGCATTTCATATCAAGGAGGTGAAGGAAACAATTTTAGGTTCGCATAAGGTCTCTTTAGAGTGGGTGTCTCGGTTGTGGTGCTCTGGGGTGCTTAAGAGGGAAGTCAACAACTTATGGGCCTTAGGGCATTGTGGTTTTGTACTAGGGTCTCTTGTGTGGTGAATTTTGGTTAAGGATCGTGGTGTTCTAGCAAGGAGAAGTATCAATTTGAAGGCAATTTGGATAGGACTTGGAGAAATAGGACTGCTTGGTAGTAGGTTGGGTTAGCACAATAATGGATATAATCGGTTCTTTTGGTACTTACGACGTGGCTACTCTCTACAGGTGTTTCATGGCAATGCTCTTTGATTTTAGCGACCTGCGTGGCTGGGTTGAGTTAGAGAGATTCGGTTTTTATAGCTTGGTTATGTGCAAATGGGTTTCGAAGAATTCTCAATTGTTTTTATCACGGTTCGAGGGGTATATTTCCTACTAGCGTGAGGAGCATGTGGTATATGGTTAATTTCTCCTGGATAAAATCAAATGGAAGGTTCTTGGCTAATTATGTAATTGCTTGTGACTCGGAGTGGACTATGAAGTTATCGTATTTTTTTCATATGATGGCATGGTATATGTGGTGTGTTATGTGGGATTGAGATTCACGTGAGTGGATCGCAATTCAGTTTTGAAGGGAAGGTCATGAAATTCGTAGGCAACATGGACGGTTTCAGATAACTAGGTAAATGATATTATTATTTGGTATGGCTTTATTAGAGTATACATTTCAGAAGGGGAAATGTGTTTGATTTATGGATACTTCACTAGTACTGCGACACTCTCCTAGTTGATCGACTGTTGATTCGAATTTTGCTATGTGGCACGGAAGAATTTTAAAAGTATTCCTCGTGGGATGATCATGTATGAGAGATGTGTTAGACATTCGGTGGAGTTGGGTTCTGGCATGGTGATTCGTGTGTTCTATGGATTTGGAGACTGGGAGTTCTCAAGAGCGGATTCTTTCATGGTTGTGGATTGTGAATTCATGGCCGAAGCTAGCCAGATGAAAATGTGTTGTGATTCAGTCATTGTGGGATTTCGGAGGTTTATTTATCTATTTATGGTTCCCATAGTTGATTTGGGGGTCCTTTGGTAGGCTCAATTAGGATGTGTATTCTACACCAAGTCTGATTGGTTGGCTCCATAATGCTATTGTTGAGGGATGTGCCATTCGGTTGTTGCTGAGCTTATTTGTGTTTTGAAATTTTCTGTTGGTTACTCTTCTATGCTACCAGGAGTTGTGACTCATTGTTTTTAGGCACACATGGTGCGGTTCTATTGTGGCCTTTTAGCGGAATTTGAGCTAGACGAGTAATTGGGTATTGCATGATTGAGGGAGTATTGGTTATGTTCTTTCAGGTTTTGTGTGGCATTGTGTCGATTGATTCTCCGTGGTTATGGTAATGCACTTTGGGCACTTGATGTCGAATTTTGCGAGGTTATTGATTTTGAGCAGGGTGGCTCAAGGTATATGACATGGACCAGCGTTTGGATGGAGCCCCGCATTGCATCAGAGTTATGTTGAGGTATGAACCTTTGTGTTAGAGTCGGATGATGGTCTACGGTGTGTGATGAGTTCTTAGCATTGCGTGGTGGTGGTACCCGTTGAGCTTGAGGGACGGTTCTCTTGATTAAGTCATTTTCGCTATTGAGTACATTCAGATTGTTGCTTATTGGTGCATGGATTGCACGGTTCGTGGCTCTGGGTAGTATTGGTGTTGCGTATCAGTAGAGTAGTTGGTATTTGATAAGATGAATTAGTCGGATCTAGGATGGGTGCTATCCGATTTGATTGCGGTATATTTGGAAGGATAATATCAGAAGTCGGCTTAGGAATTGGCTATAGTTCTTGTTGAAGGAGAGGGAGCTTCACGACTTGTTGATTTGATGAATGGTTATGAGTTTCTGCGTGTTCTTTCATTATCGGCAGTGTACGAATGTTTTAGAATGAGGTTTTGTTAGCTATGAGATTTATTATCGGGATTGGGTTATTCTGAGCAGTTACTATGATTATAGATTTTGCTATGGGTAATTGAGTTATGTGGTATACCCTGTGATTGAAGCTTGGGTTGGTTGCAATTTGGTACAGGTTGTTCAGACTTATACAACGTGTAGGTTGCGAAATTCAGATCTTATAAGAAATTCCGGATGTTGGAAAATTTGATTCAAAGGCTTATGGGCTAGGTTGAATTTAGAAATTTTAGTTATGTTGTGTTATCGGACCTATATGGGATAGGGTGACGTGGGATCACCCCTGGGTATGTGCATGGTAAGTTTATACGACGGTTTGATGGTTTTGAGAACAACTCATGGTACGTTCGAGGACGAACATATGTTTAAGTGGGGAAGAATATAATGACCTGACCGGTCATTTTGAGCATTTGCACTTCACTCGGTAAATGCGGGCATGAGTAGCTCCATATTATATATTACGACTTATGTAATCATCGGTTTTTGTTTTCAGTTGTTCAGAATAGAATTGGAAGAATGTAATTTCGTTGTTCAGAATAGAATTGGAAGAATGTAATTTCGTTGTTAACGATTTAAATTGGGAAAGTTGGCCAAGTTTGACTTTTTGTGAATTTGACCCCGAAACGGAGTTCTGATAGTTCCGTATGGTGATTTTTTACTCGGGTGGATGTCCGGATTTGCATTTGGATGTTTCTAGAAGATTTCTGCACAAGTTGGCAAAAATGGAATTTTGAAGGTTTGGAAAGTTCATAAGGTTGACCGGAAATTGACTTTGAGGATATTAGATTCGGATTGTGGTTACGGGAATTGGAATAGCTTCGTCATGTAATTTGGAAATTGTGTGCAAAATTTGGGTTCATTCCGGGGTGATTTGGTATGTTGCGGCGTGAGCTTTGGAAATTGAAAGTTCAATGTTCATAGATTTCTACTTGAGGTGTGATTCGTCGTTTGGATGTTGTAATGTGTGTTTTGAGGCCTCGAGTAGATCTGTGTTATGTTATGCGACTAGTTGGTATGTTTGGATGGGGTCTCGAGGGGCTCAGGTGTGTTTCGGTTTGATTTCGGATCATGTTTCTTCAGTTTGGCACTGCTGTGTTTTGCTGTTTTCTGGTGTCTCAATCCTTCATCGCGTTCGCGTGTAATGGTCTACGTTCGCATATGATGGATCATGGATGCGTAGGGTTGGAGCCACGTTCATGAAGGTCTGAGCCAGTTGTGAGTCGCGTTCGCGAGGATGTGTTGACGTGTTCGCTAAAGAGGATGTATGGGCAGTGTATGTAGTACTCTATTTCGAAGTTTTCAAGCATAATTACATTTTTGGAGCTATGGAGCTTGGATTGAGGCGATTCTTGAAGCAATTTTCACCATATGAATTGGGGTAAGTGTTCTCTACTCGGTCTTGTTTATATTTCATGAATCTATCTTCTTTTTAGCAGTTGGTTGATGAATTCAAAGAGCAATTTGGGGGTTCTGGACTAAAGTTTCATAATATGAATTTTTGTCGGATTTGAGTGAAACTAGTATGGCTGGACTCGTAATTGAATGAGTTGTCGGATTTTGTGAGATTTTTTGGGTTCCGAGGCATGGACTCGATTTTGAGTTTTGGCCGGTTTTGGGATTTGAAGGAAGGATTCGATCTTTAACAATTGGAATTGTTTCCTAGGGCTTTATTTGATGTATTTGAGGTTCTTTTGGCTAGTTTTGAGCCGTTCGGGGGTCGCTACGCGCATGATGGCATCATTGGAGCATCGCTTGGTTTGCTTCTAAACTTAGTGTTGAGGGTATGAAACTCCGAAATACGTGTTATGTGATTGGTATTGAGGTGACGCACATGCTAGGTGATGGGCGTGTGGGCGTGCACTATGTGAATTGGGACTCTGTGTCTTCTATGGCACTGTATAGTGCTCCTGCTTTTTTGATATCCATGTTTCTTCTATGTGATAAAGTAGTTAAGCTGTCAATCATGCTAGACATCATGTTGGGCATTATGAAGATATCGTTTGGACCTATAGTGGTCGTTTCTTAGTGTCATCTCATTGATTTCAATGATATTTCGTACTCAGTCATATTCATGGATGAATATTGTTGCTCCCAAACGCACATGCATGTATACATGGTCGTACAAGTAATAAAATATTTTTGTGTTCGATGGGAGCTGGATTTAAGATGTACCTGTGTCCCGGTTGTAGTTGACCCTTATTCGTGGCAGCTTTAGATCTATAAAACTCTATTTATGTACTTCCAAATAAACGATGTATTTATTTCATTTCAGTTTTGTAAATTATATTCTTAGAAGCTCATGATTTGTACTACCAGTCCTCAAGGTAATGTATAAGATTTAGATTATTATTTGATCACCAACAAAGCATCTGCTCAATTCTTCATTTGCGTCTTCTCATCAATCATCATATAGGAATCATTCACAAGCCAACGGTTAAGTTTGCTCAGAAGGAGCAGGTTAAGCAGAGGTTTGCTAACGTGTTCTATCAGCGATGTCGCGCTTGAAATGGCAGGCAGGCGAAGCTCTGACCACTATGATGAAGGTAGATGGTTATATGAGGGTTATTACTCCACAATCAGGGTTCCTCAAGCTATGGAACCATTGCACTTGAGTTTTTGGGTAGCGACTGGAGAAGGATCAAGATGCATGCAACAGAAAACAACGTTGCTGGTGACGCTGCAGAAGGAGGAATCAACTAACTCTATTGTTTGAAGACTGAATTTCCCTACGGAACAAGCTGTACCAAGTCCGATCAAAGTAAACTCTGAAGCTGAAGGTCCTACTATGGAGGATGTGGTGAAAAACAATCGTGCTCAACATATAGGTATGAAATTGAAGTTTTTTTCTCCAGTCATAAAAAATGGAGTTAAAGTAGTGCAATTAAATGAGATCGGGATGGAGAAATAGAGTAAGCAATGGAGAAATGCTTTTATTGGTTATGTATTAGGAGGTATGCCAAGTTTCAAAGAGATGCTACAATTTGTCTATGGAGTTTGGAAATTTGTGTCAACTCCCAGAGTATTCCTTCATTATGATGGATATTTCATATTCAAATTTGAATCGGAGGATGAATGGACCTTACACTTTCAATAGTAGGCCGATGATCTTAAAGGAATGGATACCAGATTTCAAAATGAACAAGGAACCTTTGCGACTTGTTCCACTATGGGTATCATTCCCTAAGCTACCTCTTCAATGCTGGACTGAGGAGAATTTTGGCAGATTGGCTAGCTATCTAGGTCGGCCAATATGTACTGATAAATTGACAGCAACAGGAGATAGGATATCATATGATAGAGTTCTAATTGAGATGGACATAACTCAGCAACTTCCAGTGGTGATAACTATTGAGAAATCTGATAGAACCATATGGGAGCAAGACATAGACTATGAGTGGAAGTTTAGATTCTGTCAAAACTATGCTCAATTTGGGCATGTCACTAAAGTTTGTGGAGGCTCAGAAAAGAGGGTAAGCAGGACAAGCCAAATATCAAACCACAAGAGCCTACTTCAGTTGAGGAAGATCATAGTGTTCCTACCAAAGTGCAAGTTCAAAGAAGTGGGAAGCGGGTAGAGTGTTTCAAGTACAAGGGAAGGGAAATCTGCATGAGGTACAGAATCACCAGGAGGAAGAATTGGATAGTGATTCAGAGGAAACTCTGGGGATAAACCAATACTCAACCTTGAGATGTTATGAAGAAGCAGTTAAAAAGTGAGTAAGTCAAAGACTTGCTAAAAAACAACCTCCATGATTTTTTGCTCCTGAAATATTAGAGGGCTTAATAAAGCCCACAAGCAAAAACAATTCAAGGACTTTTTGCTTAATAGAAAGATAGATATGATTGGTTGCCGTGAGACTAGAGTTAAACAACATAAAGCTGTAAAAGTAATTAGAAAGTTTGAAAATGATTGGGAGTTCTATACAGACTATACTCATTCCCCTAATGGAAGAATATGGGTTGGATGGAGGAGAGCTTGAGTTGCTGTGAATATTAGATATAGTAATGCACAGTTGATTCACTGTTCTATTGAGGATAGACAATCTCAATTCAATTGTGAATTGACATATGTGTATGGTTACAATACTATTGCAGGGAGAAAACCACAGTGGGATCAATTAAGGAACATTAGAGGTACTATTAATGGACATTGGATCCTATTGGGAGACTTTAATACCATACTGTTTAGTGATAATAGAGTTAGTGGAGTACCAGTTCATCCTACTGAGACTGTGGATTCCTGAATTGTATTACAGATTTGGGAGTGGGACATGTGACTAGAAAAGGGTGGTAATTTTCCTGGTGCAATAAAAGAGATGAGAATGAAAAGATATACAGTCACGTTGATTGGGTGTTTGGTAATGCAGAGTGGTTGCAAACTTATAGCAGTATTAAAGCCAACTATCTGATAATTCTGAGTGTACAGATCACTCTCCCATTGTAATTAATATTTTAATAGCTAAACAATACCTTAAGAAACCATTCAGACTGCTTAATGCCCTATTACAGAGGATGCTTTTAAGACAATTGTTCAGAATGTGTGGCAACAGACTATTGAGGGGCATTGTATGTCTGGAGTGTGGCAGAAATTAAAGCTGGTGGAAGTAGAGGCTAAGCAATTGAATAAAGAATACTCATCATTAGAAGGCAGGATAATGAATTTGAACCATAAACTGGGGGAGATTCAAGACAAGTTAGCAGAAGACTTGTTCAACAGTATCCTGATCAATGAAGATAAAAAGATACTAATAGAGATGGAAAAATGGGGTATTATTCATGAAAGAGTCCTTCGACAGAATTCTAGAGCTACATGGATTTCCTCAAGGGACTCTAATACCAAATTCCTTCATGCTCACATGAAAGCTAGACAGGAAAGGAACAAAATTTCTTCTATTCAGAATGAACAAGGAGTACTAATCACTGATCCAAAACTAATTCAAGAAGAATTTCTTAAGTTCTTCAAGAAATTATTGGGTACTGGTGTTGAGGAGTTGCCTTTTATTGATATAACTGTTGCAAGGAATGGTCCATACCTATCTATTGACCAACACAAAGATTTGATCTAGACTATTACTAGGGAGGAGGTATTTCGGATTGTTAAAAACCTTCCAAATGATAAAGCCCCAGGTATAGATGGCTTCCCAGCTGAGTTCTTTAAAGCAAACTGGAATGTTATTGGTGAAGACATTACAACATCAATTATGCAATTCTTTGAGAATGGCCAACTTCTGAAAGAAATTAAATGTACTACTATAATCCTGGTTGCTAAAGTTCCAGCTCCTATTTTGGTTAAAGATTTTAGACCAATAGCTTGTTGTTCAACTATATACAAGACTATTGCTAAAATATTAATTGAAAGGTTGAATACATTAGTGGATACGATTGTAGGTCCATATCAGTCATCTTTCATTAAAGGGAACAGTATACTAGACAATGTCATAGCAGCTCATGAATTGGTGAAAGAAAACTCTAGAAAAGGGGTGTCACCTAGATGCATGGTAAAAATTGACATTAGGAAAGCCTATGATTCAGTGGAGTGGAACTTTCTACAGATGGTGCTGCTTTAATTTGGTTTTTCTGTGAAGATGGTAGATTGGATAATGACATGTGTTTCAACTGTCAGCTATGCCTTGTTGATCAATGGGGGACTGATCACCGGATTCCAAGAAAAAAAGGACTAAGGTAGGGGGACCCAATGTCACCCTACCTGTTTGTATTGGCAATGGAGTATTTGAATAGATCCTCGAAGAAGTTGAATGCTAATACTGACTTCAACCATCACCCCAGATGTTCAAAGCTAAATCTAATTCACATATGTTTTGCAGATGATCTTCTTTTATGTTGCATGGTAGACAAAATTTCAATCCAGTTAATGTTGCGGCTTTTAATCACTTCTCTGAAGTGTCTGGACTTAAAGCCAATATGGAGAAGAGTTCATTGTATATAGAAGGGGTGTCTAATGAATTCAAGAACCGGATGATACAAGAGATGGGCTTTGCTGCTGGAGAAATATCATTCAGATACCTAGGTGTTCCTCTATATTCAAGGAAGCTTACAATTCATCAGTGTCTACCCCTAGTAGAAAAGATGATTACAAGAGTTAGATGACTGTCAACCAAATTATTATCATATAGTGGAAGGTTGCAACTAATCAAAAGTGTCATGTTCGAGATGCAGACTTACTGGGACAAGATTTTCTTGCTGCCTAAGAAGATCATCAATATGGTGACTAGTATATGCAGAACATTTCTATGAACAGGTACAAATGAGGTGTCTAGGAAAGCTCTAGTTACTTGGGAGAAACTATACATGCCTAGAGCAGCTGGAGGCCTAAACATCTTAGACTTCTAGAGATGGAATAAATCAACAATTTGCAAACTGTTGTGGGATGTCAACCAGAAGAAAGATAGTCTATGGGTGAAATAGATTCACTGTTTTTACATAAACCAAAAGACTATAATAGAATGTCCTATTCCTAAACAAGCTTGCTGGCTAGTTAGGAAAATATTGGAGGCAAGAAACTGGTTAGAGAATTATGGGAATCCTGAAACAATCTTAAGAAGCTTTGAATCACAAGGAAAGTTCAGCATAAAAAAGCATACAAATTCTTTACACCACAGTTTTAGAAAGTAGAATGGAAGCAAGCAGTGATGATTCAAAACATTATTCCCAGGCATCAATTTATTCTATGGCTAGCAATACAAAATAGATTAGCTACTGTTGAAATGCTAGAGAGATGGGGAATTCAAGTTGACGAAGGGTGTGTATTGTGCTTAACTGGTAGAGATGAAACATTGGAGCATATGTTATTCGAATGTCCTTATTCACAGCATATGTGGAGTTCTATATTGGGTTGGTTAGGCATACAGAGAAGAATAGGGACCTGGCAGGAAGAAGTGCACTGGGTGGAAAGCAGAGTTAACAACAAACCATGGACACACATCTTCAGATTCCTCTTTGCAGCTACAATCTATCATATTCTTGATGGAATGGCCTCAGCTCTCAACATCACCAGATTCTTTTGTGAGAATGAGGAGGAAGTTGAGCCCAGGCCGGTGTTCAAAAGTGAAATGAGGCCCCAGCACAAGTTATTCTTTGAATTTGTGATCAAGTTCCTTCTGCCAAGACAAGAAAGAAGGCACATCGCCAATTATATGGACCTCACCTTGATGGAGTGTTTGTATAAGGGAAAGCAGATCAACTGGACAACTTTCATCATTCAACTCTTGGACAGAGTTGTAAATGGAACCAAAGTACATGTTATTCCTTATGGCTTTATTCTAACGACTGTGCTTTCTCATTTTGAGTTTCCTGTGAAGAAAGCTGAGATGGCTAATACTAAGGATTACTTTAGGAAGAACACTTTGCTGACTTGTGATTATATTGTATATGTTCCGGAAGATGAACCTGGTTCATCTAGGAAGCAGCCAGTCAATACCAAAGTAAGGTCATTGGTGCAGGAAGGAGAGATGAAGGATGAGGAGATCCTTAGATTGAAATCTCACCTTCATAAGGTGGAAGATGAGCGGATTCTCTCAGAGTTGAACTAGAAAAGGAGAAGGAGAAAAATGAAGGTGTTCTTCACCAAATGCTGTCTCTCCTTCAAGCCAAGAACCCAACCGCATATGCACCTACCCAACCTTAGGATGTCCAGAGCCACCAAAACCCCATCTATGACCCAGTCCGGGATTTTTTATGTTTCTATTTTTACTCTATATTGCTCATGGTTATGGTTGTTTTTTGTTTTTGACTGTATGGTGTTTGATTTTCGATCCTATCAATGAATTTCGTTGTTTTGTTATTGACTTGTCTCAATTTCTTATTTAGCTTACATTTATTGGTTTCTTGTGATTATTAATCATGTTTTGCACCTGCAGTTGCCTCAAATGGCCATGAGTAATTGTTAATAACTCTGGTAAGTTTATCATTTTGCAACTTTTCGATGATGGCAAAAGGGGGAAGATAGTGCTTTTTCTCAAATTTTTCAAAGTGATATTTATTACCTAATGAACCTGGTTTCTCTATGATAAATACTTAAAACTATACAAAGTGTTTGAAGATTGTACAGGGTTAAGCACAGGGTTTGTCATCATCAAAAAGGGGGAATTTGTAGACCCAAGTCACTGCATGGTTTTGAAGATTGACAAATGTCTACCAAGTTGAACCAGGTCCATCAGGCTATCATAGTGAAACAGACTCATTGGCACACGAAGAGTCCATGCGTAGGACGTAACATGTTATGTGAATTATCTGGGAACTAAGAGGTTGTTTCCTAAAGCAAAAATGTTGAAAATTGATAATAGGTTAGAGTTTGAATTCAGCAAGGATAGTAACAAAGGAAGGAAGTTGAGTTTAATACAAACTCTTCCACCAAGGAAGAGTTGCATCAGAATTAAATAAGAACATCTCAACTACTGGCGCTATGTAATGTTGAAGTATTCCTACTGAAGAGAAGTTCGCACAAAGGCAGAAGTGAAACAAGAATTGAAAGATAAATTCCCAGAGATATTTTGCAAACAGAATCCTTGTGCGACACAAAGGCTACTGACCAGCTAGAAGAACCAGTTTTATCTGTTTGTTTATTGAGTCTAGTTGGTTGTCGTAGGTGATTAAATATTGTATCTTTTCAGCTTTCTTAGAAGCAATTGTAATAGGTACACGCTGTTCAAGTTAGAGTTAACTTGAAGCTTGTCACAATTAGCTAGAGGCTAGGTTGCTACAAAGGGATTAGAGTTAGTCCTAGGTTTACAAAAGAGTTTATTTTGTAAATGTTGTTTGGCTCAGAGTTGTAGTGAAGAGTTTGTGAAAATCCTATTGAGGAGTAGGTCGGGGTTTTTTCACCTTTTGAGCCAGGAGTTTTCCACGTAAAAATCTCTGTGTTTTTACTTTACTGCATTTATCATTCCGCACCAGTAGAAGTTGGATAACCAAGAAGAACCAGGTTCTTCTACTAAGACAGCACTCGAAAAATTAGACACCACACAAATCATCCCCCCTCTTATGTGGTATTGAAGTATAAAATATCAGTACGCAAACTCAGTAGCAATGAAAATAAATCAAGTCTGAAGTTAAGAAACACATAGCACAAAACATCAATCCATAATAGTAAAATACTAAGTCTCAATAAAGTATACGTTTAATACATAAGTTTGAAAACCAATTTCCGTAAAAATCCTTTGAACAAGCATATTTTCCAATGTTTCTCAGTAAAATTCCCAAAATATCAGTGTAAAAGGATGAAATGAATCATATTCAGAACTCAGCAAAATATCATCATAAACCGCCCTTCGGGCCAAATCATCACTCATAAATAGTCACTCAGCACCTCACCATCACTCAGTAATAGTCACTCAGCACCTCACAGTCACTCATGCCTCCCAATCACTCGTCACTCGGCACTCGGCACTCGCACTCAGTAGGTACCTAAGCTCACTGGGGGTGTGTACAGACTCCGGGGGGGCTCCTACAACCCAAGCGCTATAAACAAGCCAAATCATGGCATCAATCACTCAGGCTCTCGGTCTCCCTCATATCATAAATATCCTCACAATGTTGGCCCTCGGCCTCACTCAGTCAGACACTCACAACATGCCACTCGGGCCATAAATAAACGGGGTTCTCGACCCAAAACAGTATTTCGTTTCAAGAAATGATAATTTCAACAAAACTGAGTGTCCACAATTTAACAAGAAAGACTGAGTGTAAAATCATAATTACTACGTGAGGAATATCAGGAAAATAGCCCCTAAGAGGTTTAAACAGATCGGCACTAGGCCCCAATCATGGCTTACATCCCAAATATATCAAAACATAGTAATACTATATATCATATGATTTAAAAGCAGTTTCGCAATTCATTATTTGCCTCAGAAGGAACAAATTTCCAATTTCTCGATTCGTGCACGCCCCACACTCGTCATTCAGTGTGTGCGTCACTCAAAAAGAGTGAAAGGATGTAATGTCCGGGGTTTCATACCCTCAGGACAGGATTTAAAGACATTACTTACCTCAAACTAGCCCGAAAAGCTATTCCGCAACACGTTTGCCCCTCGAATCAACTTTCGAGTGCTTCAAATCTATCAAGTTCAGATTTTTCACATCAAATTATGCTAGCGGGATGAAACCCAATCGAAACCTCCCCCATGGCCTGTTCCGCACCTGCGACCTTCCTGGCCGCTCCTGCGGCTTGCACCTGCGGTCATATATCCACAGGTGCAGAAATAACAGTAGCAGAAACACCAGCAGCTGTTGCTGCATTTTCCAACTCCAAAAAAACCCCATTCACCATACGAAATCAATCCCAAGTCCCTCGGGACCCCAACCAAATATACGAACACATCATAAATGATCATTCAAACTTAGTTGCACTCTCGGAACACCCAAAATAACATCAAAACACCAAAATCACATCAAATTCAAGCCTATGAACTTTGAAATTTCTAAATTCCACCAACGATGCTGAAACCATCCAAAACACATCTGATTCATCTGAATTTTTGCACACATATAAAATGACATTAAAAACCTTTTCCAACTTCCGGAATTCCATTCCGACCCCGATAGCCTATTTTTCACTGCCGATTGGAAATCGCCAAAAACTAACTTTTGCCAGTTCAAGCCTAATTCTACATCGGACATCACAAAAATATTCCGAACACACTCCTAAGTCCCAAATCACTTAACGAAGCTATTCGAGCCATAAAATCCGCATTCCGAGATCGTTTACTAATAAGTTAACTCTCAGTTGACTTTTCCAACTATAAAGCTACTTTTAGAGACTAAGTGTCTCAATTCTCATTACAATCATTCTGAACCCGAGCCAACCGACTCTAACGCATCATAAACAGTATGACCAACCTATGACAAGACAAAAACAGTAATAATAATGCAGTTTCTACAGAACGACCGGTCGGGTCGTTACATTATCCCCCTATTAAACAAACGTTCGTCCTCGAACGGGTCTAGAAACATACCTGGAGTCTGAAACAAGTGAGAATATCTACTCTGCATCTCCTGCTCGGTCTCCTAAGTAGCCTCCTCCACTGGCTGACCTTCCACTGTACCTTCACTGAAGCTATATCCTTAGACCTCAACTTTCTAACCTAACGACCCAAAATGGCCACTAGCTCTACCTCAATGACATATCACCCTCGATCTGAACTGTGCTGAAGTCTAACACATGAGATGGGTCACCAATATACTTCTGGAGCATCGAAACATGGAATACCGGATGAACACTCGATAAGATAGGTGGCAAGGTAAGTCTATAAGCCACCTCTCCAATCCTCTAAAGCACCTCGAAAGGCCCAATGAACCGGGGACTCAGCTTTCCCCTCTTCCCGAACCTCATAACACCCTTCACGGGTGATACCTTCAGCAGTACCTTATTACCATCCATGAAAGACACATCTCGGACATTCCAGTCCGCATAACTCTTTTTCCTAGACTGCGCCATGCGAGGTCTCTTCTGAATCAACTTCACCTTCTCCATCGCATTCTGAACCAAGTCTGTGCCCAATAGCCTAGCCTCACCTGGCTCAAACCAACCAATCAAAGATCTACACCTCCTACCATATAAAGCCTCATACGGGGCCATCTGAATACTGGACTGGTAGCTATTATTATATGCAAACTCCTCGAGTGGCAGAAACTGATCCCACGAACCCCCAAAATCAATCACACATGCACGCAACATGTCCTTAAAAATATGAATAGTCCGCTCCGACTGCCTGTCGGTCTGAGGATGAAATGCAGTGCTCAACTCTACCTGAGTACCCATACCTTTCTGCACGGCCTTCTAAAACTAAGATGTGAACTGAGTACCTCTGTCAGAAATGATAAAAACCAGAACTCCATGCAATTGGACAATCTCCCTAATGTAGATACCAGCTATCCGCTCTGAAGTATAAGTAGTACTGACAGGAATGAAGTGCACGGACTTGGTTAGCCGACCCACAAAGACCCAAATAGCACAAAACCCTTCGAAGTCCGTGGTATCCCAACTACAAAGTCCAAGGCGATCCGCTCCCAATTCCACTCCGGAATATCTAGCCTCTGAAGTAATCCACCTGGTCTCTGGTGCTCATACTTGACCTGCTGGCACTTGAGACACCGTGCTACATACTCAACAATATCTCTCTTCATCTGCCTCGACCAATACTGCTGTCTCAGATCCTGATACATCTTCGCGGCATCCGGATGGATGGAATACTGCGAGTTGTGGGCCTCTGCCAATATCAACTCTCGAAGCCCATCCACATTGGGCACGCAAATACGGCCCTACATCCTCATAACCTCGTCATCACCAATATTCACATCCCTGGAATCACCTCGACGGACCTTGTCCTGGAGAACTAACAAGTGTCGAGCATCATACTGACATGCTCTAATCTGATCATAAAGAGAAGACCGGGAAGCCATGCTAGCTAATACCCGCGGAGGCTCTGAAAAATCCAATCTCACGAACTGTCCCGCTAAAGCCTGAACATCAAGTGCTAAAGGTCACTCTGCTACTGAAAGGTAAGCTAGACTCCCCAAACTCTCGGCTCTTCGACTCAAAGCGTTGGCCACTACATTGGCCTTCCCCGGATGATACAAAATAGTGAGGTCATAATCCTTGAGAAGATCAAACCATCTCCTCTGATGCAAATTCAATTTATTCTACTTCAGCAGATACTACAAACTACAATGATCAGTGAAAATCTCACACTGCATCCCATACAAATAATGGCGCCAAATCTTTAAGTCATGAACAATGGCAGCTAACTCAAGATTGTGCACTGGATAATTCTTCTCGTGCACCTTTAACTGCCTAGATGCGTATACAATCACCCTACCATCCTGCTTCAGTACCGCTCCCAAGCCAACTCTAGAAGCATCACAGTAGACTGTATAAGAACCCGAACCAGTAGGCAAAACCAATACCGGAGTTGTGATCAATGTTGCCTTGAGCTTCTGAAAGCTCTCCTCACACTCATCAGGCCATCTGAATGGAGCACCCTTCTGGGTCAATCTGGTCAAGGGCGAAGCAATATAAGAGAACCCTTCCATAAAGCGACGGTAATATCCAGCCAAACCAAGGAAGCACCTAATCTCTGTAGCTGAGGACGGTCTGGGCCAACTCTGCACCGCCTCAATCTTCTTTGGGTCAACCTGAATACCCTCACTAGACACCACGTGCCCCAAGAAATCTACTGAACCAAGCCAAAACTCGCACTTGGAGAATTTTGCATAAAGCTTCTCCTCCCTCAACCTCTGCAGCACAACTCTCAAATGTTGTGCATGCTCCTCCTTGATACGGGAATATACCAGGATGTCATCAATAAACACAATGACGAAAGAATCAAGGTAAGGCTAAAACACGTTGTTCATCAATTGCATGAATGCGGCTGGGGCATTGGTCAGCCCAAATGACATAACCAGAAACTCATAATGACCATATTTGGTCCTGAAAGCAGTCTTCGGAATGTCAGAATCCCGAATCTTCAACTGATGATACCCGGACCTTAAGTCAATCTTCGAGAGCACTCTAGCTCCCTGAAGCTGGTCGAACAAGTCATCAATATGGGGCAAAGGATACCGGTTCTTCACTGTAACCTTATTCAGCTGCCGATAATCAGTACACATGCGCATGGAACCATTCTTTTTCTTCACAAACAATACCGGTGCACCCCAAGGTGACACACTAGGCTGAATGAACCCCTTATCTAGGAGTTCCTGAAGCTGCTCTTTCAATTCTTTCAACTCTGCTGGTGACATACGATAAGGTGGAGTAAAGATAGGTTGGGTGTCTGGCACCAAGTCAATACCAAAATCAATGTCCCTGTCAGGTGGCATGCCTGGAAGATCTGCAGGGAATACATCTGGAAAATCACGGACCATGGGAACAGAATCAACAGAAGGAGTCTCACTACTAACTTCCCTCAGAAAAGCAAGATAAGATTCACATCCTTTCTCAACCATACGCTAACCTTCAAATAAGAAATCACTCATCTAGGCACATACTCAATAGACCCTCTCCACTCAAATCTCACAACTCCGGGCATAGCCAGGGTCACGGTCTTAGCGTGACAATAAAGAATAGCATGACATAGGGATAACTAATCCATGCCCATTATCACATCAAAATCAACCATTGTGAGTAATAACAAGTCCACTCGGGTCTCCAAACCCCCAATAGAAACCACACTCGACCGATACACACGGTCCACAATAATAGTATCGCCCACCGGAGTCGACACATGAACAGATGTAGCTAAAGACTCACGGGGCATACTTAGAAAGTGAGAAAAATATGACGAAACATAAGAGTATGTGGAACTAGGGTCAAATAAAGCCAAAGCATCACTGTGACAGTGTGAGATAGTACCTGTAATCACTACATCGGATGCCATAGCATCAGACCTAGTTGGGAGTGCATAGATACGTGGCTAGCCTCCCCCTGATCGACCTCCCGCTCTAGAGCAGCCTCTGGCTGCCTGACCTCCACCCCTAGCTGCCTAGGTGGGTGGTGAAGTGGCTGGGGCTGATGTCGAGGGCTGAACCCTCTGCTGAGATGAACTAACAGGACGACGAGGACACTACCGCTATAAATGTCAAAACTCTCCACACTCAAAACAACTACCTGGAGCTGGAGATGGGGACTGAAGAGAACCCCTGCCACTAGAATAGACACCGGATGAACCATGCATCGAAGAACCCTGGAATGATGATGCTCTGGAGGAGTTCTGATCTGGAAGGGAACTAAAGGATAAACGGACCGGATAAGAGCTGCGGGGACCCTGCCCCGAAGATGCGCCAATATAAGCTGGGCGAACTGGCTGAGGAGGTCTAAATGGGCGACCTCTGCTGTGCTGAAACTTCCTTCTGGAAGGGACACCACTGAAACTACCTGATCCCGGAGGCCTCTTGGACTTCTTCTCATCACGCTCCTACCTGCGGACCGACTCAATATCCCGAGCAATGTCAACAATCTGCTCGAATGTAGCTCCAGACACTCTTTCCGTGTTCATCAAAATCCAAAGCTGATACGTGAGACCATCTACAAACCTCCTGATCCTCTCCCTATCAGTAGGGACTAACTCAGAAGCATGTCGAGCCAACTTAGAAAACTACATCTCGTACTGTGTAACTGACAACTCTCCTTGGCGCAGCTGCTCAAGCTGCCTGCGCTGCTCCTCTTTGTGGGATAGAGGAACGTACTTCTCCAAAAGGATCGTGGAGAACTGCTGCCAGGTGAGGGGTGCTGAACCAATAGGTCTACACCTCTCAAATGCCTCCCACCAAGTGAAAGCACCATCAGCAAACTGAAATGTAGCAAACGAGACCCCATTGGTCTCAAAAATCCCAGCGGTATGGAGTATCCTCTGGCACTTATCCAGAAAGCCCTAGGCATCCTCACCCTATGTGCCACAGAAAGTCGGAGGCTGAAGTCTACTGAATCTCTCCAACCTACACTGCTCATCCTCGGGCATAGCTAGGACCACATAGTCCTAAACTGGAGCAGCCGCCTGAGCTGGGACTCCCCCCGGTGCCTGAAAACCCTGTACAACCTGCTCAGGTGTCCGAACAGCTGGAGTCTGAATGCCTCCCCCGGCATGAGATGTGGCGGCAGTAGTAGACATAGCAACTGCCTGAGCCAAACCGGTACACACTATCAAGATCTGAGCCAGGGTTTCTTGAAGACCCGGAATGACAATAGGCACTGTCGGTGCCTAAGCCTGTCCCGCTAGGGCACCCTCGGTGGGAACCTGATCCTGAATGGTAGGGGGATCCACTGGTACTGTCCCAGCTTCTACACGGGCTGGTCCCCTAACTCCACCACGGCCTCGACCCCTCATGGGTTCAGCTGGTGTCTGGTCATCCTGATCCGTAGCGCGTGTCCTTACCATCTATGAGAGAATGAAACAACAGGAGTTTAGATTTCCAGAATCAATAGAATGACACGATAGAGTTCAAGAAAATGAGATTTTTCCTAAGAGTTCTGTAGCCTCTCGAAGATAAGTACAGACGTCTACGTACCGATCCGCAAGACTCTACTAAACCTTCTCATGACCATTGAGTCCTATGTAACGTAGAGCTCTGATACCAACTTGTCACGACCCCAAATCCTAACTGGTCGTGATGGCGCCTATCGTGGAACTAGGCTAGCCATTATCACATAACTACACATTTCTTTTAATAGCATTTCTCAAAATCATTAATAGTATCTCATAATAAGTATAAAACTTTCTAAATCTTTAAACAGCAATAATAATCTAACACTTTAAACTATTCCCCAGAACTGGAGTCAACTAATCACAAGCATCTAAGAATAATACTAACACTGATAATGTCATAATACACTGTCTCCGAACAAAATACTAAATACTAAATGAAGGAAGGGAAATGGAGAAGCTGTGGACGTTGGACAGCTACCTCGAAATCCCGAAGGCTGACGTGAACGAGCACAGACGGTTACTGCTCAGAACCAGTACCTGTATTTGCACACAGAGGTGCAGGAAGTAATGATGAGTATGTCAACTCAGTAGTAATGAAACTAAATAAATTTTGAAGATAAGAAACACACAGCACAAAACACCAATCTACAAATAGTAAATTATTGAGTCTCAATAAAGTATACGTTTAATACATAAGTTTGAAAACCAGTTTCCGTAAAATCCTTTGAACAAGCATATTTTCCAATGTTTCTCAGTAAAAATATCAATGTAAAAGGATGAAATGAATCATATTTAGAACTCAGCAAAATATCATCATAAACCGCCCCTCGGGCCAAATCATCACTCATAAATAGTCACTCAGCATCTCACCATCACTCAGTAACAGTCACTCAGCACCTCACAATCACTAATGCCTCCCAATTACTCGTCACTCGGCACTCGGCACTCGCACTCAGTAGGTACCTGCGCTCACTGGGGGAGTATAAAGACTCCGGAGGGGCTCCTACAGCCCAAGCGCTATAAACAAGCCAAATCATGGCATCAATCACTCAGGCTCTCGACCTCCCTCATATCATAAATATCCTTACAATATTGTCCCTCGGCCTCACTCAGTCAGACACTCACAACATGCCACTCGGGCAATAAATAAACGGTGTTCTCGACCCAAAACAGTATTTCATTTCAGGAAATGATAATTTCAACAAAACTGAGTGTCCACAATTTAACAAGAAATACTGAGTGTAAAATCATAATTACTTCTTGATGAATATCAGGAAAATAGCCCCTAAGGGGTTTAAACAGATCGGCACTAGGCCCCAAGGCATGGCTTACAACCCAAATATATCAAAACATAGTAATACTATATATGGTATGATTTAAAAGTAGTTTCGCAACTCATTAGTTTCCTCAGAAGGAACAAATTTCCAATTTCTCGATTCGTGCACGCCCCACACTCGTCATCCAGTGTGTGCGTCAGTCCAAAACAGTGGAAAGATATAATGTCCGGGGTTTCATACCCTCAGGACAGGATTTAAAGACATTACTTACCTCAAACTAGCCCGAAAACCTATTCCGCAACACGTTTGCCCCTCGAATCAACTTCCGAGTGCTCCAAATGTATCAAGTTCAGATTTTTCACATCAAATTATGCTAGGGGTATGAAACCCAATCGACAAATATCAACTTTATGCACAAATCCCGAAATTAGCCAAAACCCGACCCCCGGGCCCATGTCTCGGAACTCGACAAACTTTATACCATATTGGTTCTCATCATCTCACGAGTCTGTACATATAAAGAACGCTGAAATCGGAGTCCAAATCACCCCTAGAAGGTCTCTTAAACTCAAGCCCTAGTTTCCCCTTTTTCCACTGATTTTCCCTAATTAAACACCACTAATTAGGTCTTTAATCACATATAATAGAGTTAATAAGTCCAAAAACCTTACCTCAATGAAGCACAAACGTTTCCCTCTTCAAAAACCTTCAAAAAGCTCGGAACCCGCACAACAATGGTGAAAAGAAGACTTAAAATCGTTAAGTCCTCTTTATATACTTTCTGTCGAGGCTTTTCGCACCTGCGGCCTTTTTCTCACACCTGTGGTCCGCACCTGCGCTCTAGGGGACCGCACCTACAGAATTTCATTAAACGGACCAAAGCCTGCATCTACGACCCAAGTGTCGCACCTGCGGCTCGTAGATGCGGCCAACTCATCCGTTTCTGCGGATTCCCTCCCCCATGGGTTGTTCCGCACCTGCGACCTTCCTGGCGACTCCTGCGGTCAGATATCCGTAGGTGCAGAAATCACAGTAGCAGAAACACCAACAGTTGTTGTTGCATTTTCCAACTCCAAATAAATCCCCATTCACCGTACGAAATCAATCTCGAGCCCCTCGGGACCCCAACCAAATATACCAACACATCATAAATTATCATTCAAACTTAGTTGCACTCTCGGAACACCCTAAATAACATCAAAACACCAAAATCACATCAAATTCAAGCCTATGAACTTTGAAATTTGTAAATTCCACCAACGATGCCGAAACCATCCAAAACACATCCGATTGATCTGAAATTTTGCACACATATCCAAAATGACATTACGAACCTCTTCCAACTTCCGGAATTCCATTCTGACCCCGATAGCCTATTTTCCACTGCCGACCGGAAATCGCCAAAAACTAACTTTCGCCAGTACAAGCCTAATTCTACACCGGACATCACAAAAATATTCCGAACAGACTCCTAAGTACCGAATCACCTAACGAAGCTATCCGAGCCATAAAATCCGCATTCCGAGATCGTTTACCAATAAGTCAACTCCCAGTTGTCTTTTCCAACTATAAAGCTACTTTTAGAGTCTAAGTGTCTCAATTCTCACTACAACCATTCTGAACCCGAGCCAACCGACTCTAACGCATCATAAATAGTATGACCAACATATGACAAGACAAAAATAGTAATAATAATGCAGGTTCTACGGAACGACCGGGCGGATCGTTACAACCACTTAGTTGAGCTCACTAGCTCGATCAAATCTAACGGTACCCTCCTTTATCCATACAATAAGCTCAGAACCCAGTTCCAACATCTGAAATTCTCTGCCAGGATTGTTTCCAATATATGAACACCGTATCAACTACCACACGAGGTACCAGAACATTACTGCGTACCTTAGCTGAATTAGCACCATGCACCGCATAATTAATCATCTAACCACAATGACATTCCCTGAATCTTAATAGCCAATTTTTTGTGAATCTGATGCTCCCAATGCACCTTATGATATATATATATATATATATATATATATATATATATATAAACATCATGCTATAATGCTGACGATACCACCACAACGGAGGAGATGTGTCAAAATTTCTAACCAACTGCAGAGTTAACCAAATATTGAATCTTTCCTCTTGACTAAAATCATCATCTCATTACAAACCAAATAATGGCAATTGTCCTGTAATATACTTCACATAATCTTATCGCACCGATCCCTAATCCATAAATCTCGTCTCACCCAGTATGAACTGCTCAGACAACAAATCACCCCATACATGACCAACAGTCTCGCACGATGCCACAATATGCCAATAGGCCATAACTCGAACATGATACATAAGGAAATGACTCAGGAAGGGACTACTCGACTCACACTACAAATATGAACTTTCCTCAGAAAATAGGAAGCAAAACACACAAAAAATAATATATAGGAACCTTACTCAACATCACACTGTTGCGGCGTGCAACCCGATCCAAATAACATACCCGGGGCGGCGTGCCACCCTATCCCATCATAAGATTTACATAAGGAGATACACACCGAGCTGAATTGCTCACTACCACAAAATATCAAATATCGATCACAAGCACGCTAAGTGCATAATACCATCCTGGGGGGACTGATAGAGCCATACGCTACAACAGTCAAGCACAACTGAGGTGGGATATATAATCTTAATCTCAAGAGCTATTCTGCTCACATAACGCCATCACTACACTGAATCTTAGCACATAAGAAATTATCAAGCCGTTTCACAACTCACACGACACAATCATAATATTACATGAATTGGACGAAGACGGAACAACATCTGATATTCCAACACCCGTCCTTGAGAAGCGCCATACTAAAATGAACACACCTGACTCACATGGAACCCACAACCATATTTGAATCCATTCACCACCCTCAAGTCGATTCTGCTCGCACTGCACTAGATTGATAGCCTTACCCGGGTCCATAATAACCCACTTCTTCTCATAACACGCAAGAACAACCATTATAGCCAGGACAAACACCCCACAATCCACAACAAAATGAACAGAACGCCTTCCAGGCATAAATTCTCAAGTAAGCAATATTACACTTCTTTATACTCAGCCTAAATCTTCAATCAATTAAGTGACTACATGTCATACTTATACAATCCTCCCGTGGAATACACTTCCACGACCTCATACACTAGATAACAAGTCTGCACATCCATGCCACCGGTCACGCTACCGCTGAAAAGCAAATTCAAGAATTCGTAACCAGTATGCAACGCCTCTTTCACCAAACACCGATCTCAGGTGACACTGAAGACAACACCAGCTTACTCTAAACATTCAAATCCCTTTTTCTTGCTCATCCGAGCTCATGACATCACTGTCAACACTGAACCGTGACCTTGATCCTTACTTCCAGTTCTATATCACTTACTCCACCTAGCAGGCCAATATGACATAGTGCAAGAATTCCATCATAAATCCCGAACCACTAATAGAGTGAACACTTCATCATATAGAAACTTTTTACTTACCACAGTTCAAGAGAACCACAACAACACACGAGTGAATTCGCACAATCACAAAACATGCAAATCCTCAAGTAGTAGTCTATACCACCATAATCCTTCCAGGATCCGCCCACACTTGACAAGCCATAATACTCGAATGCTTCGAAATAAAATCTATTACGGCGGCCGACAAACGTCGCACATACCGGCACAAACCACATGCATAACTTAATCACACTGAAGGAACTGATCACTGTCGTACATGTGTCATTTCAACCATGGCTGACCAATCTATCTTCTTTTAATTATCCTTAATTTCCTCAGAAATAATAATAACTCCATTCAACACATAAGGAACTCAGTCCTCACTCATCCCGAGTGGCCTTGCTTCGCGAGATCATGTTGTCTCAACCCCACAAACCGTCTCACACCCTTCTTGTGTGCATTCACATCTTCGACTGATATACCCATCCCGATAATCTTTCTCCAAATCCGTAGTTTATTTCTCTCATTCCTCCAACACTATACTGCAATCCTAAAACATCATGGAACATTCCGGGCCTCCTATTACAATCTGTTGCAAGGCCCGATCCTTAGCCATACTGCGGACATTAAACCCTTAAGCACCGCATTCTTAACCTTCAAATTCATAAGGACCACTATTGAGAGTCACCCACTCTGACTTGGCCCCGGATACAATCAACTCCAAGGCTCTGCTAGAACACGAACTGTTACACCCCATGTTTTCGTACGTGAGAGTACATCGTAAGTTAATTGATGTAAGCTCAGAAATAAGATTATATTTGATGGAATATAAAGTAAGTTAATCATGTTACATTGGAGGTTACAAATATTTAAAATCATGAATAATGAGTACCAAGAGGGTTGGAAACCTTAGAAGCTAAACCAATTGAAGAAAATAAGTTTCGTCGAAAGTCGACGAGTTTGGAATGTTATAAAATGTACTTTAGGGTGAGACTATGGTTCAATACATGATAAGGAGGTTATTCTATGAGTTAATTTTTATCGTATGATAGTTGTGTTTTACATTTTGAAGTCAAGCAAGTTGTGGAACAAAAGTCGGCAAAGGTCTTCACAAGTTACACTCATAATGTGCTGAACATTAGGTCAAATGTAACTGAGCTTTTCTCCCAATATACTTGGAATTATTGGATGATCTACAAACCAAATTTAATATCTATGAGTCTAGTTTCCAATTCATTAAACCGACTATAATTTGAGAGATAAGATGAAAGCCCTATCTCGAATTCGAAGATGTAACACAAATAATGACTCTCTTCACCGAGATGTCAGCAGGTTAGGTAGCTCTAAGGTTTTTTATATTCGGTGGAAGGCAAGCTGAAACTGCGTTCATCGATACGACGTAGGAGTAGAGAGATATTTGCAGTTTCGCGAGACTGCGCAGACATCATAAGTGACAAGTAGGTGGATCACAAGAGCTTTTTGAGCAATACATTTCATGTGTTATATGAGGTCTTATTGGGACATATTATATACCAAATTGAAGGTCTTGTAATTTAGTCTTAAACTCTCCTAACTGTTCATTCATACGACATCAGGATAAAAAGATATAAGCGTCGGAAGATGGACCAATCCTAGGGTGCCAAGCTAGCACCTCTTTGACTTTTCCAAACTTGATATATATAAACCTTAGGTCGGCTTTCTCTTCATTATTAAGCATAAAACGACCAGATAACACCCATAAACATAAAATCAAGCTATCCTCTAGGGTTTCAAAGAATAATATCATCCTGGTCATGAAATCGAGAAGCAATAACATCAACACGATCCCTACGACGTAAGTGTCATTATACCGCCTCTCCTTTTTCTTTGTAGTTAGAGTTTTGGAAGTTACTTCATAGTTAAGAAACGTCTAATATCTGTATTTAAGTGCTTAAATATCAAGGAAGGTTGATAAATGTGTTTCCTAATAGTTAGAACTCACGGGACGGTGATCGGAAGCCGTGAGTTCGAGTTATTTGACTTGTAGCGGACTATTTTGTATTGCTGTTGGGCTTCATGTTTTACTACTATTTTGTGGAGTATTGGAGGAGAAGGTTGTGTAGAAAACCATATAGATGTAGGGTTGTGAGCTGGTCGTTCGTTGCAATATTTCCGGGTCGTTTGACATACTACGGTGGTCATCTTATGTATGAAGTGATTAGGTTGTGTGTGAACTGTTTTGGGAGGCTCAATATGATTATTATTGATGTTGTTTGGGCTGTTTGGGCTGTTTTGTGATTGTTTTGACTTGTGTGAATTCATATATATAGGGGAGGTGTTGTCCGTTTTATCGTAAAATAGGTTGTGGTCGATACATAATAGTTATGACGCTTAAACGATAAGATAGTGTCGTTTCTCTTATTGTAGATTAAGGAGTTGTGAAATTTGTGTAGCTTGAGGTTGGGGCAGTATATACAAGGTATGTGAGGCTAACCCTTTCCTTCGTTTGCACGACTACGATTGTACATAATGCAATGAACGAGCTTCCAAAGATACTCTACTCTTAGAAGCTAGCAGTACTTACATTGTTTCCCTTATTATGGAATAATTGATGTTGAGGTTGCTTCTCTTATTCTTATGTTATCAATGTTGTTGGTACTTCCTGATTCTTATAAAATTCTCGATGAAGAGTTAGCCCTAATGATGTGTACGGAGAATATCGACCTTACTTCACTCTGAAATGTTCAGAACATGATTCCAATGAGTCTTGCATGCATTATATATATGTATCTATTTTACTCTATCGAGTCGCGCTATAGTCGGCCGGGTATGGCACCTATTGTGCAACCACTGATCAGTTGGGTTTACCGAGTCCTCTTTGAGGCCGGGTATGATATGATGATGATGATGCCCACAGAGGCGAATGTTCTATGATGATGATGATGCCCACAGAGGCGGATGTTTTAAAAAGATTATGTGTATATATGTATCATGCATTTCATGTTACTGTATCTTAGAAGCACTCAGATGCTACAGGTTGTATCTCCTAACATCTCTCTTTACATTACTGTTCTTGTTTATGCTTTCCTGCCTTACATACTCAGTACTTTATTCGTACTGACATCCTTTTTATTTGTGGACGCTGCATGTCGTGTTGCAGGTTCTGATAGATAGGTAGACGCAGCTCCCCCACCATAGTAGGCTTTCCTGTTCAGCGGTTATAGGCGAGATCCNGGCTATGTTGCATTACTTATGCTTCTTTAGAGGCTCATATACAGGTGTCGACTCATGTATAGTTTGGTATGCCTTGTTGGCTATTTTTTGTTGTATAGTCTTTCATGGTAGCGTTGTAGCTCGTACCTTTTATGTAGTTTCTTAGCAATCTTGTCATCCCATGTGATGTATGTTCATGATCCATATCTACCATTTATATTGATCTCGTTATCCCTTAAAGATAATAAGAAGGTTAGATAAAATGTACGTTGGTGCTCGGCAAGTATGGCCCGGGTGCTAGTCATGATCCTCCAGTTTGGGTCGTGACAAACTTGGTATCAGAGCAGGTCTGTCCTAGGGGTTGTCTATGAGCCGTGTCTAGTAGAGTCTTGTTTATGGGTGTGTTGGGCACCACACTTATAAACAAGAGGCTACAGGGCATTTAGGACTGTTACTCTTTCTTCTTACTCTAGATCATATGGTAGACCTCAATCGTAAGAACTCAATTTCCTCAATTCTATCTTATTTATAATACGACGATGCATACATCTTGAAAGATGGATGGTAAGAGATTGCAATGTGGTCGTGGAAGAGTTGAGTCAGAGGAACTCAATTTTGCATCATGCTTATGATGAGTAAATGTGAGGGCTTCAGCAGATCATGTGTGTACTAAGATGTGTTAGTTTCTTAATAAGGAGCTCTAAGGAAAGAATATCTATCTACCCATATGGTAAAAAGAAATAAGAGAATCAGAAGGTAGATACGAGTTTTAGCAAGTAAAAGAAGCAAGATAAAGAAGGGTACGAGGTACCTAGTTAATAAAGATTATCAGTATTTATAATTCTGGCAGAGAAATATAAGCATTTTTAGTTACTTCAAACGGTAATAGAGATATCTACAATTGTCCATATCAATCTCAATTATGCCCTATGGGAGCTAACTGAAATAATTTAAGAGAAGGATAGGATATCAGGATCCAGCTGGGGTTAGAGTAACCGAAAATTGTGGATAGATTGTTATCATTATTTAACATTTTTGAAGGGTAGTGCAGAACATGGTAATAGTTCTCATTTGGAGATAGCCATATGGTCACTCTAGAATAGAACAGTCAGATATGAATACTAGAATATTCAGAAATTTCAGAAGATAGGCACTAGGATCCTAGAAGGGATAAATATTTGCCTTAGTATGACTCTAGCCGCCAAAAAAAAAAAAGAAGAAGAATGTTAGGCGTCCCGAAGAGCCAGTGATATGAAGCAGGGGGAGCTAAATGTGAAAGAACGTCATGTTGAAGTCTTTATAATAGGGCGATAGACAGAGATATTAGCATGAAAATAAGAAGAGAGTAAATGAAACATTATGAGTAAGAGGTGATAAATGAGTGATAGCGGTAAATCAAAATAGGGTATAATGATAAAGTCTAAAGTCAAGTGAAGGAAAAAAAATGAGAGGAGACAGGCCTTGAGACAATACAAAAGTATAAGCCGTAAAGACATACCCTCATTTCGAGAAATGAGTTGGTCACTCACACGTGATTACCATAAAGAAAAGTTATACCCCCCAAGTAATAGAAATTAGTATGGGATAGTAAACAAGAAAAAAAAATCGAACATGAATTAGGGATCAAAGGAATTGGTAATAGTCGACATCGTTTCAAAGATAGTGTTTCGACAATAATAGAATGAACAATAGAAGAATAACCTTTAAAGGTCATTCACGAAGACGCTTCCCTAAAGCAAGCACTATGAGCAGAGTTAAGCTTAAGGGACTAAATGTGCCAGTATACCACGTGTCACCCTTGTATGTACAAAATTCAATTATACCTGGTGTAAAAGGGTTAACGCAAGGCGAGTAATGTCTATGAAGATGTAGAAACAAAATTCCAAAGATGAAGAGGTAAATATCGAATGGTAAATAAAAAATGTGGTAAAAAGGTGAAAGGAATAAGATTGAATTTATTCATATCCTACAGATATAATATAACTCCAGAACATTATGCAAGAATTATGTTGGGGAGAATCAATAAGGGTTTCGCACTCGATCATATTAATATATAAGTGGGAATGAACACTTGATAA
>ML270004.1:0-70699 GCA_005239495.1 Nicotiana undulata | reverse complement strand
ATATATATATAATGCATGTAGGACTCATTGGAATCATATTCTGAACCTTTCGGAGTGACGTAAGGTCGATATTCTCCGTACATGTTATTAGGATTAACTCTTCATCAAGAATCTTATAATAATCAGGAAGTGCCAACAACTTTGATAACATAAGAACAAGATAAGCAACCTCAAAATCAATTATTCCATAAGAAGGGAAACAATGTAAGTACTTCTATCTTCTAAGAGTAGAGTATCTTTGGAAGCTCGTTCATTGCATTATGTACAATCAGAGTCGTACAAAAGAAGGAAAGGAATAGCCTCACATACCTTGTATATACTGCCCCAACCTCAAGCTACACAAATGTCACAACTCCTTAATCTACGTATATACTGCCCCAACCTCAAGCTACGCAAATGTCACAACTCCTTAATCTACAATAAGAGAAACGACACTATCGTTATCGTTTAAGCGTCATAACTATTATGTATCGACCACAACCTATTTTACGATGAAACGGACAGCACCTCCCCTATTTATATGACTTCACACAAGTCAAAACAATCACCTAACAGCCCAAACAACATCAATAATAATCATATTGAGCCTCCCAAAACAGTCCACACACAACCTAATCACTTCACACATAAGACGACCACCGTAGTCGTGTCAAACGACCCGGAAATGTTACAACGAACGACCAGCTCACAACCCTACATCTATATGGTGTTTCTCCACACCCTTCCTCCTCCAAAACTCCACAAAACAGTAGTAAAACACGCAGCCCAACAGCAACACAAAACAGTCCGCTACAAGTCAAATAACTCGAACTCACGGCTTCCGATCACCGTCCCGTGAGTTCTAACTATTAGGAAACACATTTATCAACCTTCCTTGATATTTAAACACTTAAATACAGATATTAGACGTTTCTTAACTATGAAGTAACTTCCAAAACTCTAACTACAAAGAAAAAGAAGAGGTGGTATAATGACACTTACGTCGTAGGAATGGTTTTGATGTTATTGCTTCTCGATTTCATGCCCGGAATGATAATATTCTTTGAAACCCTAGAACATAGCTTGAGGTTATGTTTATGGGTGTTATATGGTATTTTTATGCTGAAATATGAAGACAAACCTGACCTAAGACACATATATATCTATTGTGGAAAAAGTCAAAGAGGTGCTAGCTTGGCACCCTAGGATTGGTCCATCTTCCGACGCTTATATCTTTTTATCCTGATGTCGTATGAAAGAATGGTTAAGCGCTTTGGAAACTGAATTCCAAGACCTTAAATTTGGTAAATAATATGTTCCAATAAGACTTCATATAATACATGAAATGTATTGCTCAAAAAGCTCTAGTGATCCACCTACTTGTCACTTATGATGTCTGCGCAGTCTCGCAAAATTGCAAATATATCTCTACTCCTATGTTGTATTGATGAACGGTTTAATGCACTGGAAACTAGACTCATATATATTCTGTTTGGTAGGTAGATCATCCCCTAATTCCAAGTATATCGAGAGAAAGTGCAGCTACATTCGACCTAAGTTTCAACAATTTATGAATGTAACTTGTGAAGACCTATTCCAACTTCTGTTCCAAAACTTGCTTGGCATCAAAACGTAGCACACGATTATCATATGACAAAATTAACTCATAGAATAACCTCCTTATAATTTAATTAACCATATTCTCACCCTAAAGTACATGTTATAATATTCCAAACTCGTCGACTTTTGACGAAACTTATTCTCTTCAGTTGGTTTAGCTTCTAAGCTTTCCAAACCTCTTGGTACTCGTTATTCATGATCTTCAATATTTGTAACCTCCAATGTAACATGATTAACTTACTTTATATTTCATCAAATATAATCTTATTTCTGAGCTTACATCAATTGACTTACGATGTACTCTCACGTACGAAAACATGGGGTGTAACAGATAAATTTTAGGAACCTTGCATTTAGGGTTTGGAAATTACTATAATAGTTAGAATATGAATTCTTGAGCACTTATTGACTAGTTTTTACCCCATTTGAATAGTTTTGGATCGTCCGGCTCCGATTTGAGGGTTTGAGCGCATTCTTGAGTTTGGAAGTAAGCTTTGGGTCAAGGTAAGTCTCCTTTCTAACCTTGTAAGTGGAATTAACCCAATAGGTGAATTAAATAAATGTATGTACCTATCTGTGGGGGCTACGTACATACGTGGTGACGAGAATCCGTACGTAGCTACTATTATGTTAATTGTCCGGGTAGTTTAGGACCCGTATCATGCTATACTTGCAATGCTTGCGTCCTTACATGTTACTATAATCACTTAATTAATGCTGGAAATTGGTAAAACAAAAATAGACGGTTATACTCACTTACTTAAGAATTTGTATGAAATTCTTGGTCGTAAATGGGCAATGTGTGTTTTCTTGAAAATTAATTGTTATTTGTAGATCGGGGCGAGCGCCTCGGTAGTAAATAGATGCATCTATGGTTCGCGCCATTCGACCCTCTGGTGGTGCACAATTTAATATTATGTTGGACCGGGCCGAACGACCTCGGCATAATTTACGCATGTTATTTATTTGGAACTTCCCGTGATTTATATTGCTTGAATGCTTTGAAATGTAAGTTGTTACATGATATGACCAAAAATTGACATGTCTTTTATGAAAGAATATCTTACTTCTCCCTGTTCTTAAACTGTCATTATTATTCAGGCAAAATACTTAGCGTAGCGCTTAAATTATATTATTATTGGCCCTAGTAAGTGTCAAGTCGACCCCTCGTCACTCCTTCTTCGAGGTTAGACTGGATACGTACTGGGTACATATTGTTTATGTACTCATACTATGCTTCAGTACTTAATTGTACAGGATTTGAGGCAGGTACATCTAGTTATCCGCCAGGCGCGCATACCTGATTCGGACTGAGACTTACGGTGAGATGCCCCACCCTAGCTGTTCAGCAATATACCGGAGTTCCTCTTTTGATTGTATCTGTTTACTTATTTCTGACTGTAGGTTAGTCTTCTTTTGTATATTCTACTTGTTTCCCACACACTTGTGACACTATATTCTTGGCACTTATTAGTAGACTTGTTTTTGGGTTGTATTCCTATAATTATGATCTCCTTTAGTCATTCGCATTTCAGTTGCCTTATAAATTTGTTATTTATCGAATGTTTTAAATTTAAGTTTGGTAAATGTTGGGATTGTTTAATAAAATAAATGAGAAATAACTAGTTGATCAGTGTTGGCTTGCCTAACAATGGTGTGGGGGGCCATCACAACCTATAATGGAATTAGGGTCGTGAAAACATGGTATCAGAGTACTAGGTTCACGTAGGTCTCACAAGTGATGGACAGGCCTAATAGAGTCTTGCGGATCGGTACAGAGACGTCTGTACTTATCTTCGAGAGGCTATGGGGTGTTAGGAAACTACTCTTTATTCATTTTCTATCGTGCAGTTGATGGCTTACTAAATATTCTTCTTCTATTCTCTCACAGTCGGTGAGGACACGTACGACTGACGTTCCAGACCCGGGAGGAGCTGCTCCCCCCATTGCTAAAGGTCGAGGTAGAGGCCGGGGAAGGGTACTGGCCCGAGGTAGGGGACGGGGGAATCCCAGAGCTATCCCAATTGCACCACCAGTGGTTCCAGCAGGGGATCCTATTGTTGAGGAGTAAGGCGATGTGCCCGCAGTAGAGCCTGCCCCGGTGGATTTCATGACAGCACCGGGCTTTCAGAAGGTCATGGGCCATATGTTGCGGTTCATGGATTCTATGACCCAGACTAGTTTATTTCCAACAGACCCAGCCACATCTCAGGCGGGAGGGGGAGCACAGACCCCTACTGCTCAGGCTCCTGGACATGCAGCTGTAGTGTATTAGACTCGGGGTACACTACCTGTGGATGGAGCCCAACCAATTGGAGCAGTGGAACCTGTGCCCAGACCAGCTGCGCATGGCGATCCAGAGAAGTTATTGGACAGATGGACTAGGCCACACCCTCCTACCTTCGGAGGTGAGCATCATGAGGATGCCCGGGATTTCATCGATAGGTGCAGGGACAAACTGCACAACATGAGCATATTGAAATCCCATGGGGTTGACTTCACTACTTTCCAACTGGAGGGCAGGGCCCGTAGATGATAGTTGTCTTATGTTCTTGGCAGACAGCGGGTTCCCCTTGAATTAATTGGGGCCAGTTCACACAGCTTTTCTTGGATAGGTATATTCCACCCTCCGAGAAGGAAGAGTTGCGGTATCAGTTTGAGCAGCTTGAGCAGGGTCAAATTTCACTGACCGACTATGAGGTAAGGTTTTCTGAGTTGTCTCTCCATGCACTCATGATACTCCCTACGGACGCAGAGAGAGTGCGGAGATTTGCGGGGTTGCACTCCTGTATCAAGGCCAAAATGGCCCGAGAGGTTGAGATGGGAACTTCTTATCAGCTGGTAGTGGATATTGCACGGAGGATTGAGGGATACCGTCATAGAGGTAGAGAGCAGATGCAGCAGGATAAGAGGGACCATTTCTCTGGAGAGTTTAAAGGTGCCCCGGCTAGGGGCAGAGGCCAGTTTGGGAGGGGTCAACCTAGAAGGCCCCCACATTCAGCACCACCACCACCTAGAGGCGCTCTAGAGCGCCTTTATTTCAATGCCATACTAGAGAGTTCTTACCACCCACTAGCCATCCAGGGTTCTTCTAGTGGGTACTCAGGTCACCAAGGTTCTTCCATATCTTATTTTAGTGCTATATCGGAGAGTTCATACCGCCCACCGGCTATTCAGGCTTCTTCTAGTGGGTCTACAAGCCATTAGGCTCAGACATCAGGACAGCAGGTCACCGCACCGAAGGGCTGTTTTGAGTGCGGAGATCTCGGTCATATGAGGAGATATTGCCCCAGACTTCAGGGCAAGGCAGTGAAGTAGGGTCAACAACCCATGATTTCAACACCAACTTTCCGGCCTCCCAAAGGTGGAGGGCATACTGGAAGGGGTCATCCTAGAGGTTGAGGCGAGGCAGGGGGAGGTCAACAATTTACTGTTGAGTCAGGTGGAGGCCAACCAACCGACACTTTAGCTAGATTCTATGCTTTTCTTTCCAGACCAGATGCATTGGCCTCAGATGTCATTATCATAGGTATTATGTCCGTCTACGGTGGGGATGCTTCAGTACTATTGGATTCGGGGTCTACCTACTCATATGTATCATCTCTGTTTGCTTTTTTCCGAGATATTCCTCGTGAGCTTTTGGGTACTCTTGTTTATGTGTCCACTCATGTGGGCAATTGTGTGGTTGTGGACCGGATCTATCGGTCTGGTGTGGTCACATTTTGTGGTTTCGAGACTAGAGCGGATCTCTTGTTACTTGATATGACCGACTTTGAGGTCATCTTGGGCATGGACTGGTTACCCCTATATCACGCCATCCTATATTGCCATGGAAAGACTGTTACTTTAGCAATGCCCGAGTTGCCGAGGTTGGAGTGGAAAGGTTCCTTAGTTAGTACAGCTAGTCGGGTTATTCCTTATCTGAAGGATCGACCACCGCAGAGTCTCTGACGATTAATTCAGTTTCGGTAGTCCGGGAGTTCGCTGATGTGTTTCCTTCTGACCTTCCAGGCATGCCACCAGATCGTGATATTGATTCTTGTATTGATTTGGCTCTAGGTACCCAGCCTATATCTATCCCACTGTATCGTATACATCCAAAAGAGTTGAATGAGTTGAAGGAGCAGCTTGAGGAGTTGTTAGCAAAGGGGTTTGTGAGACCAAGTGTGTCACCTTGGGGTGCACCAGTGTTGTTTGTGAAGAAGAAGGATGGGTCTATGCGGATGTGCATTGATTTACCGCATATTGAACAACGTTACCATCAAGAACAAGTACCCGTTGCTGCGCATTAATGATTTGTTTGACCAGTTTCGGGGTGTGATGGTGTTCTCTAAGATCAACTTGAGATCAGGGTATCATCAACTAAAGATTTGGGACTCAGATGTCCCGAAGACTGCTTTTCGTACTAGATATGGCCATTACGAGTTTCTGGTAATGTCCTTCGGCTTGACTAATGCCCCAACGACATTTATGGATGTGATGAACAGGGTGTTCAACCCTTATATTGATTCCTTTGTTATTTTCATGATTGATGACATCTTGATCTACTCACGTAGCCTGGGGGAGCACAAGCAGCATTTGAGAGTAGAGCTTCAGACATTGCGAGAGCAGAAGCTATATGCTAAGTTCTCCAAGTGTGAGTTTTTGCTAGAGTCATTAGCATTCTTTGGGCATGTTGTATCGGGAGAGGGTATTGAGGTGGATCCTAAGAAGATTGAGGCAGTTCAGAGTTGGCCACGTCCCACTTCAGTGACTATGATTATGAGTTTCCTAGGGTTAGCAGGTTATTATCGCCGATTTGTGTAGGGTTTTTCATCCATTGCATCACATTTGACCAGATTGACCCAGAAGGGTGCTTCTTTCCATTGGTCTGATGATTGTGAGGAGAGCTTTCAGAAGCTCAAGATATCTTTGACCACAACACCGATCCTAGTTCTACCTTCTGGTTTGAGGATGTATACAGTTTATTGTGACGTTTCACGCGTTGGCTTGGGATGTGTATTGATGCAGGTGAGACGAGTTATTGCATATGCTTTGCGTCAACTGAAGCCCCATGAGAAACATTACCATGTGAACGATTTGGAGTTGGCCTCAATTGTTAAATGCTCTTATGATTTGGAGGCATTACTTACATGGGTGCCTTATGAGGTTTATATCGACCACCGCAGTTTGCATCACTTGTTCAAGCAAAGGGATCTTAATTTGAGGCAGCGTAGATGGCTTGAGTTACTGAAGGATTATGACATCACCATTCTTTATCATCCGGGCAAGGAAAATGTGGTTGTGGATGCCTTAAGCAGGAAGGTAGAGAGTATGGGTAGCTTGGCATTCATTTCAGCGGGAGAGACGCCACTAGATTTGGTCATTCAATCCTTGGCTAACAGACTTGTTAGGCTGGACATTTCAGAGCACAGAGTTCTTGCATGTGTTTTTGCTCAATCTTCATTAGTGGGGCAGATCAAGGCTCGGCAGTTTGATGATCCGCATTTGATAGTTCTCAGAGAGAGGGTACTACGGGGTGGTGCCAAAGAGGTTTCTGTTGGTGAAGATGGTCTTCTGCGACGTCAGGGTCGCCTATGTGTTCTTAATGTTGATGGCTTGAGAGAGAGAATTCTAGATAAGGAACACAGTTCACGGTACTTCATTCATCTAGGTGCTACGAAGATGTATCCTGGCCTGAAGCAGCATTATTGGTGGCGGCGGATGAAGAAAGACATAATGAAGTATGTAGTTAGGTGCCTAAACTGCAAGCAGGTCAAGTACAAGCACCATAGGTCGGGAGGTCTACTCCAGCAGTTGACTATATCAGAGTTTAAATGGGATCGCATCACTATGGACTTCATAGTTGGGTTGCCACGGACGTTGCGGAAGTTTGACGCAGTTTGGGTTATTGTTGACAGGTTGACCAAGTCGGCACACTTCATTATATTAGCAACTACTTAAACTTCATAGAGGTTTGCACAGATTTACGTTCGGGAGATAGTTCAGTTGCATGTGCATGTGTCCATCATATCATATAGAGGTCCTCCGTTCACTTTGCATTTCTAGAGAGCCGTACAGAGTAAGCTGGGCACTGGGTAGAGTTGTGTAATGACCCAACCGCTCGTTCTGAACTCTAGCTCGTCGTTCGGTAGTTTGAGGCTGTGACCATCTTCGTTTCAAGTATTATGACTCGTAGGCATGGTCAGAATTGAATTTTGGGAAGTTCGAAGTAAATTTGGAAAGATAATTATCATTTCGGAAGCCTTAAGTTGGAAGAATTGACTAAGATTGGATTTTTGAGTAAACGACCTCAGAATCAGGATTTGAAGGTTCCAACAGGTTCGTTGATGATTTCGGACTCGGGCGTATGTTCGTATTGGGGTTTGGATGACCCAGGAGCGTTTCGGCGCATATTGTGGAAGTCAGCATTTTAAAAGAGATTTCATAAGTCTGGGTTATGAATTTCAGTGATATTGATGTCTGTTTGGGATTTCGAGTCTAGGACTAGCTTCGTATGGTGATTCTGGTGTTGGGAGCGCGATCAGATGTAAATTCGGAGGTCCGTAGGTCATTTTGGAGTCATTTGGCTAAAGTTAGAAATTTGAAGGTTTTAAGAAGTTGGACCGGAAATGGAAATTTTGATAACGGGGTCAGATTCTGATTTTGGAAGTTGGAGTAGGTCCGTAATGTCGAATATGACTTGTGTGCAAAATTTGAGGTCAATCGTACGTGATTTGATAGGTTTCGGCATCGAATGTAGAATTTGGAAATATTAAAGTTCATTACGCTTGAATTGGAGTGCGATTCATGGTTTTAACGTTGTTTGATGTGATTTGAGGCCTCGAGCAGGTCCGTGGGATGTTATGGGATTGGGTCGTGTGATATGACGGGGTCCCGGGGGCCTCGAGTGTGTTTCCGGGTGGTTTCAGATCATTTCGGGCTGCTTTGAAATGGCTGATGCTGGTGTCTGGTGTTGTTATTCGCGTTCGCAGGGATCCCCTCACGTTCGCGAAGAAGAAAATTCTCTATTGCGCAGGTCTAACTTCTGATGCGCATATCTCACAATATATAAGGAGTTTTGAGATGATGTAAAAATGAAAGTTGTAGCCCTTTGTGTCTAGTTTCTCAAAAAGTAAAGAATTCAACATTTGGATGTGTGTACAAAGGGTTATGTCTGGTACACTACAGGGTATTCGGGAAGATGAAGAACAAATTTGTGTTTCATAGGGCTGACTTTAGCAGCTTATATATCGAAAATTATAAGGAATTGGGAGATGACCAAAACATGAAAGTTGTAGATCGTTCAGTCTAATTTACAGAACATTAAACCATTTTTCATGTGGAGTTTTGTGCAAAAGGTTATTACCGTTCTACTAGAGGCTGTCTGAGAAGAGTTTGGAATTGCTTTTTGAGATTTTTTGTTCTTAGCGAACGCCAGGTTAGGCCCGCGAACGCAAAGAAGACTTTCCTGGCAGTGTATAAGTTTGCAAAAAATGTGTTAGGCTCAATTCATCTCATTTCCTCCATGGGAGACGACCTAGGGGCGATTTTGGAGCTCCATTTTTATCATCTATGTCAAGGTAAGCGATCCCCACCTATTACAAGTTAAATACTTGGATTATATATATTTTTTAACATGGAAAATTAGTGAAAACTTGAGGTTCTGGTAGAAAACCTAGAATTCGTATTTTTGGATTTTGACCACGAAATAGGACATGAGATTTGGAATAAGTTATATATTTGAGTTCGTGAGGTTATGGGTAATTTTATCTTCGAAAATTTTTGGGATCCGGGCACGCGGGCCTGAGGGTGATTATTTTCGACTTTTCGATCGGGGTTAGGAATTATCATAAATTGGATTCTAATGGATATTTGAGCATATATTAATGGATTTACATAATTATTGGCTAGTTTTGGGGTGTTGTGCATCAATTTGAGTAATCGGAAGGGCTTGGAAGCCGGTTATGGAACTTCGGAATGAGGTAAGTCTCCTTTATAACCTTGTAAAGGGGAATTGTCCCCATAGGTTAAATAATCAGCCATGTGCTACTATATGTGAGGGCTACGTACACACTAGGTGACGAGAGTCCGTGCGTAGCTACTATTATGCTTATGTTCGGGTAGTCTAAGACCCAAAAGCATGTTTCATTTGTCGTACTTGTAACTTTACTGATAAATTTTAAAATGTATAAACCTTATCGGACTTGGCAAATGAATTTCTAGAAAAGATTTAAATACTATCTTCGTGACCATTAAAAGAGAATAACACTTCCTTGGGTAATTGTTTTCTTGATAAAGTCTGGATTTACTGTTTTAATATGTGTATCTATGAGAACATGTGTCACATGTATAATTCGCGAGCGGGGTAACTCTATTATTTATATGAGTACCTGCGTCACATGTATAATTAGCGAGCGGGGTAGCTCTATTATTTATATTTGACCGCGTCGCATGAACGATTCGCGAGCGGGGTAATAGATACATCTATGGTTCGGGCCGTTCGATCCTTCGGGTGTGCCCATTTTATTATTGTTGGTTCGAGCCGTTTGACCCTCTGCATTTCCTGCGCATGATATTTGCTAGATACCATCTGTGATTTGAACCGTTAAATTGCCTTAAGATATAAGTACTAATTGAAATGACGGAAACTGGGATTTATATTTTATGGAAGAAGTTGTCCTTTCCTGTTGTTATTTGTTATTTGATAATAACATCCATGTTTGACATCACACTTGATTATATTAATTTGACTTCTAGTTAGAGTCAAATTCGACCTCACGTAACTACCTCTTCGAGGTTAGGCGGTATACTTACTGGGTACACATTGTTTTTCATACTCATAGTACACTTGTTGTGCATTTTGTTGCACATGCACATGTATGTCCAGCGGCCTAGCTCCGCGCAGCGGCATGGTTGATACGGAGACTTAGGTGAGTTGCACTTCCCGAGACGATTGCAGCCAGCAGAGTCTCCTTCAGAGTATTGTGTTGTATTTTCCCTACTGTCCATTTGTTTTCCGGACGGTTATTGTATTTCATTTGCTTCCTAGAATTTGCTCATGCACTTGTGACACCGGGTTCTGGGATGACTAGGGGATTTATTCATTAATTAAATTTGTTAAATACATTATTGTTTACTTAGTGGAAGTTCGTTAATTATCATTTAATGTAGTGAAAAGGAATGAGTTCAAGAGTAATAAAATAAAGATTTAGTTAACTCCTTTGTGTTGGCTTGCCCGATAGCGGAGTCTGGTGCCATCACGGCCTTTATTGGATTTGGGTCGTGACAACATGGTATCAGAGCACTAGGTTCCCTTAGGTCTCACGAGTCATAAGCAAGTCTAGTAGAGTCTTGCGGATCGGTACAGAGACGTCTGTACTTATCTTCGAGAGGATACAGGGTTGTTTCTTTCCTACTCAATCTTATGCGACACGAAGCGCTTTCTATAAATCGGGAATTTAAGGAATCCTAATGGTACTACAGATATGGTGCGTGATGTTTCTCCATGGACGGATGGTTGGGGCTATTGTCGTTGTTTTGTGGAAGGATATTATGTGGTTTCAGCTCGGTAGTTGCACTTCTGAGAGATTTGAGGCTATGTGCATATTGCTATGATGCTCATGATTGGTTATTGCACAGTATTGATGAGATGGTAGGATGGTTGTCCATATGACATGGCAATGAATGACTTGAAAAGAGGTCGGCTCAGGGCATGATTCCGAGATCCAGTATTTTATTTCCGGCGGAGGAAAAACAATTGAACTATAAATGTTCAGGCTTGAATTGGTAGAGTAATGAGACTTGGTGTTTTCAAGTGTGGTGGAATTTTCATCTGCGACATGGCGTCGTCGTCCTCGATTGAATGTGTTAAGTTCGCCGATGTTATGAGTTTTTGCAATTTGCCTTGGGGTAGGATTTGGTAAGATAGTATTGAAAGAGCAGCTATCAGAGATCGCGGTGTGTGGTGGTTCAGGATTGAATAGGTATTTCTAATGTTGATGGATCGAGAAGGGGGATCTTCGAAAAGGGTTGAGGTTGGTAGTCATCTATCGGTTCAAGTTTGCAGACATGGGTATTGGTTTGAGGCTGCAGCTGGGCAGAAAAAAGATGAGGAAGGACATGTAAGAAGTGCCAGGCAATGGTTAAATTTCTAGAAGGCCAGGTGTGAGAAGAAAAAAAATGAGTAATTGCTTAAAGGAGAGAGTTGGACCAAGTGGGGGAGTGGCAGCGTAGCACATGAGTTCTGTGGTAAGATAGCTACACATCTTGAGGAGAAGGTTAGAGCAATTTGAGAATTTTAGTGGACAGAGATGGGTCCACGAGCTTAATTTGAAATATTGGCTATTATACGGCGGGAGATTGGATGCAAGGAAAAGGGGGTTGTTCAACATGAAGAAGGATGAAATATAGCGGTGAATTGGAAGATATTGTCGCACATTTAGTAGATGTACATAGGGAGTGAACGGACTGGTGCAGTTGGCGAATGAGAACGGACTTAGGATGGGGTATTGATGTCGTAGTGAGTTTTCCCCATGCAGCGACGTTGGAGAGTGTCGGTATGTAATTTCCATAGGTGGGTTATCTCCTGTGAGCAGGTTAGCGGTCGTATGGTTGGAAAAGTTTATGTGAGGAATTCTATTGACTATTCGGTAAAAGGCCGAATATAGGAATGATGCTAGAGATTTAGAGTGTTCATGAAATGCTAACAGAAGAATTTAGAGGAATTTGACGGGTTGGTTGTGCAATATCATTTCAGCAATGAAGAAAGAATTTTGGTGGGTTCCAGAGTTGTGCAAGGAGTAGCTTCAGGCTAAGTGGGAGAGTCCCACCGCCTACGATTGGGCTGCAAAATTATCTTCTCATGGGGTTTCGGGTTATCGGCGTATTAGCAAGGTATTACCGCCAGGGGAAAGGAATAAAATGGTAATTTGAGCAAATGATTTGAGAGATGTGTGGTATAACTGGCCTTATTGGGGGAGGCCCAGGGTTTTGCTTCGTATAGATCCGGGTTGCAAGGAAAGTGACTTAGTCGAGTGTTTTATTGAGAGGGTGTTCATATGCTAGAAGGGTCTTAGAGTTTATTATACTCGGGACAATTTCAGAGTGGGTGACTCTTAATAACAGTCCTAGAGAATTCAAAGGTTTATATTGCAGTGCTTAAGGATTTCAAGCCCGCGACATGGTTAAGAATTGAGCTTTTGCAACAGATCGTGATAGGAGGCTCAGAGTGTTCTATGTTATCTTCGGCTGGCGATGTAGCATTGGAGGGTATGAGATGACCCGTGGGATTTGAGACAACATGGTCTCATGGTATAAGGTCACTTAAGATGAGTGTGGATTTGGGCTCACAATGTTTTGGATGAAGCTATTGCGATTTCTTAGTCCAGTTAAGGATAAATTCGAAGGAGATAGATTGGTTAGCCATGGTTGGAGTGGCATATTTACGACATTGATCAGTTCATTCGGCGTGATTAAGTTATGCATGTGATTTGTGACGGTGTGTGCGAGGCTTGTCGGCCGCCGTAATAGATTTTATTTGAAAGCATTCAAGTATTATGGCTTGTCAGGTGTAGGCGGATCCCGGAAGGATTATGGTGGTATAGACTATTCCTTGATGATTTGCCTGTTTTGTGATTATTAGAATTCACTCGTGTGTTGTCATGGTTCTCTTGAAGAGAACTAAGTAAAAGGTTTCTATATGATGAAGTGTTCACCCTAGTAGTGGTCCAGGAGGTATAATGGAATTCTTGTGCTATTTCATATTGAGATGTTAGGTGCACTAAGCAGTATGGAACTGGAAGTAAGGATTAAGGTTGTGGTTCTGTGTTGGAAAGGATGTCACGAGCTCGGATGGGCAGGAAAGGGATTTCAATGTTTAGAGTAAGCTAGTGTTGTCTTAAGCATCAACTGAGGTTGGTGTTTTGTGAAAGAGACTTTGCATCCAGGTCATGGATTATCGAATTTGATTTACTACGTTAGTGTGGCCAGTGGTGGATGTGCAGACTTGTTACCTTGTGTGGAAAGTCGTGGGAGCGTGACCACGGGAAAATTGTATAAGTGTGATATGTAGTCACCTGATTGAATGAAGATTTAAGCCAAGTATGAAGGATGTGGTAATATCACATATTTTAGAATTTATGCCTGGAGGGCGCTCGGTTCATTTGGTTACGGACTGTAGAAGTTTTCTCCGGTTATGATGGTTATTCTTGTGTGTTATGGGTTATTGGAGATCCGTGAAAAGGTCTATGGATGGATATAAATATTATTATGGGCTCCCTATGAGTCAGATGTGTTCATTTCAGTATAGCGCTTCTCATGGAAGGGTATTAGAACATTAGATGTTGTTCCATCTCCGTCCATTTCATGTAATATTATGTTGTGTCGTGTGAGTTGTGGAACAACTTGATAATTACTTATGTGTTGAGATTCCGCGTAGTGATGATGTTGTGTGAGTAGGATAGCTCTTGAGATTCAGATTATATATATCGCACCTCAATTGTGCTTGAGTTTTGTAGCATATGGCTCTATTAGTCTCCCCAGGATTGTATTATGCACTTAGCGTGCTTGTTACCGATATTCAGTATTTTGTAATAATGAGAAATTTAGCTCGGTGCGTATCTCCTTATGTGAATTTCATGTGTGGATTGGGTGGCACGCCGCAACAGGTATGTTACTTTGATCGGATTGCACGCCGTAACAGTGTGATGTCGAGTACGATTCTCTATATTCTATTTTGTGTGTTTTGTTTCCTACTTTCTGAGGAAAGTTCATAATAGTTGCGTGAGTTGAGTAGTCCCTTCCTGAGTCCTTTCTTTATGTATCGCGTTCGAGTTGTGGCTTATTGACGCATTGCCGAATCATGTGAGACTGCTAGCCATGTCTGAGGTGACTTGTTGCCTGAGCGGTTCAGACCGGGTGAGACGTGATTTTTGGATCAGAGATCAGTGCGATAAGGTTATGTGAAGTATATATTAAATAACAAATACCATTATTCGGTTCATAATGAGGCGATGATTCTAGTCAAGAGGAGAGATTCAATGATTTGTTAACTCTGAAGTTGGTTATGAATTTCTACACATCTCCTCCGTTGTGGTGGTATCATAAGCATTATAGCAGGACCTATATGTATGTCATGAGGTGCATGAGGAGCATCAAATTCGTGGAATTTTGGTTATTAAGATCTGGGGATGTCATTATGGTTAGATGAGGAATTATGCGATGTATGGTGCTAATTCAGGAAAGGCAAGCCATCATGTTCTGGTACTTCGTGTAGTGGTTAATTTGGTGTTCATATGTTGGTAACAGGTATGGAAGAGAATTTCGGGAGTTGGAACTAGGTTTCGAGCTTATTGTATGGATAATAGAGGATCTTCAAATTCGATCAAGCTAATGTGCTCAACTGAGTGGTGGTAGCACATGTAGGTGCACGAAGTATTAAACAGTGATTTCAGACAAACTCCGGAGTAGTTCTTGGCACGTTCGAGGACGAACGTATGTTTAAGTGGGAGAGAATGTAACAACCCAACTGGTCGTTTTGAACTCTAGCTCGTCGTTCGGCAGTTTGAAGTCGTGAGCAGCTTCATTTCAGGTATTATGACTCGTAGGCATGGTCGGAATTGAATTTCGGGAAGTTCGGAGTCAATTTGGAAAGAAAGTTATCATTTCTGAAGCCTTAAGTTGGAACAATTGACTAAGATTGGATTTTTGAGTAAACGACCTCATAATAAGGATTTGAAGGTTCCAACATGTTCGTATGATGATATCGGACTCGGGCCTATGTTCGGATCGAGTTTTGGATGACCCGGGAGCGTTTCAGCGCATATTGTGGAAGTCAGCATTTTAGAAGAATTTCATAAGTCTGGGTTAAAGTGTATTTCAGTGATATTGATGTCCGTTTTTTATTCCGAGTCTAAGAGTAGCTCCGTATGGTGATTCTTGTGTTGGGAGCGCGATCGGAAGTAAATTCGGAGGTCCATAGGTCATTTTGGAGTCATTTGGGTGAAATTAGAAATTTGAAGGTTTTAAGAAGTTGGACCGGAAATGGAAATTTTGATATCGGGGTCAGATTCAGATTCCGAAAGTTGGAATAGGTCCGTAATGTCGAATATGACTTGTGTGCAAAATTTGAGGTCAATCGGATGTGATTTGATAGGTTTCAGCATCGAATGTAGAAGATGGAAATTTTAAAGTTCATTAAGCTTGAATTGGAGTGCAATTCATAGTTTCGGCATTGTTTGATGTGATTTGAGGCCTCGAACAGGTCCGTGGGATGTTATGAGACTGGGTCGTGTGATTGGACGGGGTCCCGGGGGCGTTGGGTGTGTTTCCGGGTGGTTTCGGATCATTTCGGGCTATTTTGAAATGGCTGATGCTGGTGTCCGGTGTTGTTCTTCGCGTTCGCGGGGATCCCCTTGCGTTCGCGAAGAAGGATTTGGCTTCAGAGACTTTGTTCTTCGCGTTCGCGAAGTAGAAAATTCTCTGTTGTGCAGGTCTGACTTCGGAGGCTCATATCTCACAATCTATAAGGAGTTTTGAGATGATGTAAAAAAGAAAGTTGTAGCCCTTTGTGTCTAGTTTTTGGAAAAGTAAAGCGTTTAGCAGTTTGATTTGTGTACAAAGAGTTATTGCTGGTACACTATAGAGTGTCCGGGAAGATGAAGAAGAAATTTGTATTTCACAGGGCTGACTTTGGCAGCTTATATCTCGAAATCTATAAAGAATTGGGAGATGACCAAAGCATAAAAGTTGTAGATCTTGGAGTCTGGTTTTCAGAACATTAAACATTTTTCATTTGGAGTTTTGTGCGAAAAGTTATGACCATTCTACTAGAGGTTGTATGAGAAGAGTTTGGAATTACTTTTCGAGATTTTTTGTTCTTCGCGAACGCGAGGGTAGGCCTGCGAACACAAAGAAGACTTGCCTGGCAGTGTATATGTTTTCAAAAAATGGGTTAGGCTCATTTCCTCCATGGGAGATTGGAGCTCTATCTTCATCATTTATATATATATATATATATATATATATATATATATATATATATATATATATATTTTAACATGGAAATTCAGGTAAAATTAGTGCAAAACTTGAGGTTTTGGTAGACAACCTAGAATTCGTATTTTTGGATTTTGACCACGAAATAGGACATGGGATTTGGAACAAATTATATGTTTGAGTTCGTGAGGTTATGGGTAATGTTTATCTTCAAAAGAATTTGGAATCCGAGCACGCGGGCCCGAGGGTGATTTTTATTGACTTTTCGATCGGGGTTAGGAATTGTTATAAATTGAATTCTAATGGATATTTGAGCATATATTAATGGATTTGCGTAATTATTTGCTAGTTTTGGGGCGTTGTGCATCAACTTGAGTAATCGGAAGGGCTTGGAAGCCAGTTATGAAACTTCGGAGCGAGGTAAGTCTCATTTCTAACCTTGTAAGGGGGAATTGTCCCCATAGGTGAAATAATCAATCATGTGCTACTATTTGTAGGGGTGGCGTATGCACGAGGTGACGAGAGTCCGTGCATAGCTACTATTATGCTTATGTCCGGGTAGTCTAGGACCCAAAAGCATGTTTTATTTGTCGTACTTGTAACTTTACTGATAAATTTAAAAATGTTTAAACCTTATCGAACTTGGCAAATGAATTTCTAGAAAATATTTAAATACTATCTTCGTGACCATTAAAATAGAATTTATCACTTCCTTGGGTAATTGTTTTCCTGATAAAGTCTGGATTTACTGTTTGAATGTGTGTATCTATGAGAACCTGCGTCACATGTATAATTCGCGAGCGGGGTAACTCTATTATTTATGTGAGTACATGCGTCGCATGTATAATTCGCGAGCGGGGTAGCTCTATTATTTATATTTGACCGCGTCGCATGTACGATTCGCGAGCGGCGTAATAGATGCATATATGGTCCGAGCCGTTCGAGTCGTTCGACCCTTCGGCAGTGCACATTTCATTATTGTTGGTTAGAGCCGTTCGACCCTCGGCATTTCCTGCGCATGATATTTGCTGGATACCATCTGTGATTTGAACTGTTAAATTGCGTTAAGATATAAGTACTAATTGAAATGACGGAAACTGGGATTTATAATTTATGGAAGAAGTTTTCCTCTCATGTTGTTATTTGTTATTTGATAATAACATCCATGTTTGACATCACACTTGATTATATTAATTTTATCTCTAGTAAGAGTCAAAGTCGACCTCTCGTCACTACCTCTTCGAGGTTAGGCGGGATACTTACTGGGTACACGTTGTTTTTCGTACTCATACAGCACTTGCTATGCATTTTGTTGCACAGGCACATGTATGTCCAGCGGCCTAGCTCGGCGCAACGACATGGTTGATATGGAGACTTAGGTGAGCTACACCTCCCGAGACGACCGCAGCCAGCAGAGTCTCCTTCAGAGTGTTGTGTTGTATTTTCCCGACTGTCCATTTGTATTCCGGACGGTTTTTGTATTTCGTTTGCTTCCTAGAATTTGCTTATGCACTTGTGACACCGGGTTCTGGGATGACTAGGGGATTTATTCATTATTTAAATTTGTTAAATACATTATTGTTCACTTAATGGAAGTTCGTTAATTATAATTTAATGTAGTGAAAAGGAATGAGTTCAAGAGTAATAAAATAAATACTTAGTTAACTCCTTTGTGTTGGCTTGCCCGATAGCGGAGTCCGGCGCCATCATGACCTTTTAATTGGGTCGTGACAAGCCGGACACAACATTTCACCCACAGACTGACGGGCAGTCGGAGCGGACAGTTCAAATATAGGAGTACATGCTCAGGGCATGTGTGATTGACTTTGGAGGGTAGTGGGATCAGTTCTTGCCCTTGGCCGAGTTTTACTTACAACAACAATTATTAGTCCAGCATCGAGATGGATCCATTTGAGGCCTTATATGGTTGGCGATGTCGTTCTCCCATCGGGTGGTTTGATCCTGGCGAGGCCAATTTATATGGTAAAAATTTGGTGAAGGATGCCTTGAAAAAGGTAAAGTTGATCCAAGAGCGACTTCGCACGGCAAAGTCCAGACAGAAGAGTTACGCGGATCAGATGGCGTGGGACGTGTCATTTATGGTCGGCGAGAAGGTGATCTTGAAAGTCTCATCGATGAAGGGTATTGTGAGGTTCGGGAAGAATGGCAAGTTGAGCCCTAAATTTAGGCCCATTTGAGGTGTTGAGGCGTGTTGGGGAGATTTCTTATGACCTCGCTTTACCTCCAAGCTTATTAGGAGTTCATCTAGTTTTTCATTTGTCTACGCTCTGGAGGTATCATGTCGATCAGCTAGATGAGAGCTTGGGCTACGAGGAAGAGCCAATTGCTATTGTTGATAGACAGGATAGCCAATTGACGTCTAAGAAGGTTTCCACAGTGAAGATCCAGTGGAAGGGCCAACCGGTCGAGGAGGTGACTTGGGAGTCCGAGGAGGATATGCGGAGTAGATATCCACATTTATTTAGCACTTGAGGTACGATTCTAAACTCGTTCGAGGACAAACATTTGTTTAAGAGGTGGAGAATGTAACGACCCGACCAGTCATTTTGCTTTTTAGAAACTGGTACCCCTAAATAAGACTTCCTGTACTTGCTTTTACTTATTTATGACTTGCATGGATGGTTGATTCGGAGATTTGGAGAGTTTGGAGTGAAATCGGAACACTTGGTTCCTTAAGGTTGGCCAAAAGGGCCAAGTTTGACTTCGGTCAAACTTTTGAGTAAACGACCTTGGAATCGGTATTTGACTGTTCCAATAGGTTTGAATGATGATTTCGGACTTGGGAGTATGCTCGAAGCGGGTTTCGGATAACCTGGGAGCGTTTCGGCGCCTAATAGTGAAAGTTGGTTCTTAAAGGTTTTAAAAGTTCTTTAAATTTGAGTTGGAACGTGTTTTGGTGATATCGAGGTCCAAACGGAATTTTGAGACCGAAAATAGTTCTGTGATGTCATTTAAGATTTTCACGCAAGTTTTGGTGTCATTCCGAGTAGTTTAAGTACATTTCGGTGCATTGGAAGTGAAATGAAGAACTTGAACTCTTAAGTTTGATTCATGGGTTTTGGGGGGCGATTCTTAGTTTTAATGTTGTTTTGGGAGTTCTGAGAGTTCGAGTGAGTCTGTCTTATGATTTCAAACTTGTTGGTATGCTTGGGCAGAGCCTCGGGGGCCTCGAATACCATTCGTACATTGCGTGAGTCGAGTTCAAAGCTCAAAAGAGTTGCTGGTGCACCAGTTCTGGTGCGACCGCACCTGCGGTTGGGCAGCCGCAGGTGCGAGCTCGCAAGTGCAGTTGAAGCATCGCAGATGCGGCCCAAGGAGCAGAGCCTAGGTTCCGCAGATGCGGCTCCTCTTCCACAAGAGCAGTCACATGTCCGCAGGTGCGGCCCCAGCAAGCCCAACCCATTTCCGCAGAAGCGGGACCACAAATGGGGTCAACGCACCACTGGTGCGAAAATCGCTAAAGGCAGTGGCCTTCATTTAATACGAGAGTTAGTCATTTTTGGCTCATTTCATTCCATTGTTGGGCGATTTTAGAGCTTCTTTAGAGGGGGTTTTCACCAAGCATTTGGAGGTAAGTAATTCCTACTATGTTAAATACTTAAAAGATTAACATGTAAGGATTAGTGAAAATCATGGTATTAGAGGAAAACTTATGGTTTGGCAGGAATGATATGTTTACAACGAAATTGCCATGAAACTTAGTGATAAGGGTATATTTATGTTCCTTAAGTCATGGGTAACAACTTCCTTCGAAAATTTCCTGAATCCGGGCACGTGGAACCATTGATGAATTTTAGGAACCTTGCATTTAGGGTTGGGAAATTAGTATAATAGTTAGAATATGAAATGTTGAGCACCTATTGACTAGTTTTTACCCCACTTGAATAGTTTTGGATCGTTCGGCTCCGATTTGAGGGTTTGAGCGCATTCTTGAGTTTGGAAGTAAGCTTTGGGACAAGGTAAATCTCCTTTCTAACCTTTTCAGTGGGAATTAACCCCAATAGGTGAATTAAATAAATGTATGTACCTATCTGTAGGGGCTACGTACGTACGTGGTGGAGAGAATTCGTATGTAGCTACTATTATGCTAATTGTCCAGGTAGTTTAGGACCCGTATCATGCTATACTTGCAATGCTTGCGTCCTTACTTATTACTATAATCACTTAAGTCATGCTGGAAATCGGTAAAACAAATATAGACGGTTTTACTCACTTACTTAAGAATTTGTATGAAATGTTTGGCCGTTAATGGGCAATGTATGTTTTGTTGAAAATAAATTGTTATTTGTGGATCGGGTCGAGCGCCTCGGTAGTCAAATATATGGTTCGCACCATTCGACTCTCTGGCAGTGTACAGTTTAAAATTATGTTGGATCGGGCCATACGACCTTGGCATAATTTGCGCATGTTATTTATTTGGAACTTCCCGTGATTTATACTACTTGAATGCTTTGAAATGTAAGTTTTTACATGATAAGACTGAAATTGACATTCCGTTTATGAAAGAATATCTTACTTCGCCTTGTTCTTAAACTGTCATTAATATTCATGTTATTCATGCTTAGCGTAACCCTTAAATTATATTATTATTGGCTCTAGTAAGTGTCAAGTTGACCCCTCATCACTACTTCTTCGAGGTTAGACTGGATACTTACTAGGTACATATTTTGTATGTACTTATACTATGCTTCTGTACTTAGTTGTACAGGATTTGAGGCAGGTGCATCTAGTTATCCGGGCGCGCATACCCGATTCAGACTAAGACTTACGGTGAGTTTCCCCTACCCTAGCCGTTTAGCAGCATACCGGAGTTACTCTTTTGCTTGTATATGTCTACTAATTTCAGGTAGTAGGATAGTCTTCTTTTGTATATTCTACTAGTTTCCCACATACTTGTGACACTAGATCCTTGGCACTTATTAGTAGACTTGATTTTGGGTTGTATTCCTATAATTATGATCACCTTTAGTCATTCCCATTTCAGTTGCCTTATAAATTCATTATTTATAGAATATTATAAATTTAAGTTAAGTAAATGTTAAGGATTGTTTAATAAAATAAATGAGAATTCACTAGTTATCAGTGTTGGCTTGACTAACAATGGTGTTGGGCGCCATCACGACCTATACAATTTGGTTCGTGACACTTTAAGTTTAGAAAAGGCGATAATATAATGGGTTCAAATAAAAGAGCTGAGTTTAACGTTTGGGACCCTTTCTTATGGCTTATTTGGCATAACACGTGGCAATTGTAAATTTAGTCTTCACGCACTTGAAAAAAGTGTAGTCACGGTTAGGTTTAATTGAGCATATAATGTTAAATAAATTCTGGTCAAATAAGTTCAGGGGGGTAATAAGATCCCCGAAAAGAAAAAGTATGTAGTTGGTAATATGGTCATAGGTTGGGGAGGATTTTATGCATTATCCCATTATAATAAATAAAGCAAAAGGAGAAATATCCTAAATAATGAAGTATATTTACCACAATATATTTTATTACACTAAAAACTACGTGCACTTTCAAGAGAGATATCAATATCGCTAACATGAGTGATGATTATGGCAGGCAACTAAAGCATTAAAAGGAAACATACACAAACAATCGTCTATAAAAAGTGCTCGTTAAGATACCACACATTAAATGCTTTTAAACTGTAAATCATAATTATCTAACTAACATGACTAAACTTATCATTTGTGTAATTAGTTCTGATGATGTCCTTTCATTTTGAATTCATGTATTATGCTAATGTAATAATATTTTTCGTCATTTAGATGATTGTTGTATTATTACACATAAAATATTTCTCATTAATTAAATTTTGTTGTTACTTTATATAAATAAATATTTAAATCATCATGTGGCATTATTAACGCGCATTGCACGTTCGTAGATACTAGTTATTATAAAAGCACGAATAATTTATGTTAAATGTTGAACGACTAAAATATTCCTGAAACATTGATCGACTTTTATAGCCTTATATATTTGTATAATTTGAGGCTATAATTGTAAATCACCTTTGGCTGAATTATTTTCCCATTTAAATTATACATACGGCAAGTCTACAAAATTGATTTTGGGTCAAACTAACTTGGAATTTGCAACCAAATATATCACTTAATTAAGAGGTTACAGGATAAAGGAAAAAGCTTTTAAAATGATCTCAATAAAGAAAACAACACTATGCAATTTTAAATATTTAGGTACAATTTTTTCTATGTATATGACAAGGTGGGTTGCTCTGATGGTAAGCACCTTCCACTTCCAACAAAGAGGTTGTGAGTTCGAGTCATCCCAAGAGTAAGGTGGGGAGTTCTTGGAGGGAAGGATGACGAGGGTCTATTGGAAACAACTTCTCTACTCTAGGGTAGGGATAAAGTCTGCGTACACACTACCCTCCCCAGACCCCACTTATGAAATTATACTGGGTTGTTGTTGTTGTTGTATATGACGTGAGATATGTGTTCTAAACCTTGAATATATCTGTAATTTGAGGATATAATTATAAGTTACCTAAGGTTTAGAGTTCCCATTCAAACTACACATGCGGTAAGCATATAAATTTGATTTTGGGTCAAACTAACTTTAAATTTGCAACCAAATATATCACTTAATTAATTAGAATATTCGCATAAGGATATCTTATGATTAAAGGTGTACTTGACCACGTATAATAGTTTTAGAATCAACTATATATAGAAGTTGACTAGAAGACAAATTTAAATAACAATAGAAGATCTAAAGGAATGTCACTAGATCTATAATAGCTCATTCCCAGGTAAAAGAAATATAAAGTTCATAAATAACAATCTTTGTCTATATAGATTTCTCGACTACCGTATGTTTTGTCCTTTTTTTTATATTTTATAACGATCCGGTCGGTCGTTTTGAGTGTTTAGCACCCTGATTTCCTAATAATTATTTTCCCACATTTGTTTCTGCTTTTAGGACGTGCCAGAGTGGTTAGTTGTAGATTTCGGTGAGTTTTGGGACACATAGTCCTTAACTATGAGTATAAGCCTTAGAAATCGGACCGTAGTTGGAACTGTGTGAAGACGGGTCCGGAATGGAATTACGTCACCTCCGCTAGCTCCGTTGGGTGATTTCAGGGTTAGGAGCGCGTCCGGAGTGTGTTTTCAAGGTCTGTAGTAGATTTAGGCTTGAATTGCCGAAAGTTAGAATTTCGGCAATTTCGGCCGATAGGTGAAATTTTGATATCGGGCTCGGAATGGGATTCCGGGAGTCGTTGTAGGTCTGTAGTGTCATTTTTGACCTGTGTGTCAAATTTGAGGTCATTCAGACTAGTTTTGACGTGTTCAGTATCGGTTGTAGATTTTGTAAAATTTCTAAGTTCTTAGGCTTGAATCCATGTATAATTCGTGATTTTGGTGTTATCTGATGTGGTTTCAAGGCTCAACTAAGTTTGAATGAGGTACTAGGTCTGGTTGGTAGGTTTGGTTGAGGTCCCGAGGGCCTCAGGTGTGTTTCGGATGCTCAACGGCAAGATTTTTTACTTAAGCAAACAGTTGAAGTTTTGCTGGTTCTGGTGTTTCACACCTGCGAAATGGGAGCCGCAGGTGCGGACACGCAGGTGCGGTAGTGTATGCGCAGGTGCAGTTTTGGATAAGGCCGGCTAGGCTCGCAGATGCGGCCCCAGCCCAATTAATGAGTTTTCGCACCTGCGATGCAATTTACGCAGGTGCGGGACCGTAGGTGCAACCCAATTGACTGCAGAAGCGGAGATCGCTGGTCATAAATATCAAATTCAAGGATTTGAAACTCATAACTTCTAAAACGATTTGGAGCTTGGGAATAGGCGATTTTGGGTGGATTTTGAAGAGGATATCAATAGGTAACGATTCCTAATCCTATTTCACTTGTATTTAATTAATCTATAGTAAGTTCCTCAATCTAATTAAGGAGTTTTAGTGGAAAAATAGAAAAAAAGGTAGAAAAGTTCCCCAATTAAAAATCTGAGAATTTATGGGATTTTGACGTAGGATTTTGATGATTCATGTTCGAGTGTGTTCGTGAGTGAATGGGTGTTCTAAATTGGTAACTTTCACTTGATTCCGAGTAGTGGGCCCGTGGGACTTTTTGGGCGATTTTCCTAATTTCGCGCATTAGCTTTGAATTAATTAGTTAGATTAATTTCTTAAACTTATATTTACCTCATGCAAATGAACTGAACAGATTTGGGCCATTTGAAGTCGGGTACTCGTGGCAAGAACGTGATTTCGAGTTGAGTTGAGCAGTCGAGGTAAGTGGCTTGCCTAACTCTGTGTTGGGGACTTTCCCTTAGGTTACGTTTTCTTTGACAAATTGTTGTGTGGGTACCGTGTACGTGAGGTGACAAGTACGTACACGGGCCATTCTTGCAAACATCCTATTTTACCATCAAAAATTTATAAATTGTTTCTTTTGCCTTCTATTACGTTGCTTCAATGTGTTAAACTGTTTGTCTTAGATTAGGGAAGCATGCCTATTTGTTTTCATAATGACTTGCCTATCTGACACTCCGTGAGCCATATTTAACTAATTTTTCCTGCTTTCCTACCTGTGATTGTTGAATTATTTTATATTGATGATTTTCTATTATTCACATAGAATTACATATTTAAATTGGGGACTACGGACGTATTCTAGGAGATCCCCCATGTACTGCATATTTAAATTGGGGACTACGGACGTATTCTGGGAGATCCCCTATACTGCATATTTAAATTGGGGACTACGGACATATTCTGAGAGATCCCCCATGTACTGAATATTTAAATTGGGGACTACAGAGATATTCTGAGAGATCCCCCATGTACTGCATATTTAAATTGGGGACTACAAACGTATTCTGGGGAGATCCCCCTTGTACTGCATAATCATTTGGAACTACGGGACGGTATCCCGGGAGATTCCACTTTGTGATACGTTGTGCCGAGCCGAGTGATCTCTTTACTGTTATGTTTTAGATTATATCCTATAATTTCTCCTGGTAGAAATTGGTTATCTTTCGCACTGGTTTTACACTCTATTATTTATAAATCCAGTAGAGCCTTAACCTAACCTCTTCACTACTTGACTGGGGTTAGGCTTGGCACTTACTGGGTACCAAATTGTGGTGTACTCATTCCCTTTCCTGCACATATTTTCGTGTGCAGATCCACATACGAGTTTTCAGCTGCGTGGCTAGAGTGTGTTGCAGCAGTTACAGGAGACCGTAAGGTATTTCTGTCGCGTCCGTAGAATCCTCCGAGTCACCTTCCATTCTGGTCTATATAGAGATTTTCTATGTACTTCGTTCCAGTTGTTTTAGAGCTATTGTAGTATAGAAGGTTGTGACTATATTGTGACATTCCGAGTTTTGGGATTATACTTGTACATGCCGAGCAACGTTGTTATGCTTATTTAGACTTTCTTTTTTTTCCTGTCTTTATTTTTATCGCTTTTAATTAAGATTTATCCGCAAAAATTTAGGCTTACATAGTCGTAGAGACTAGGTGCCGTCACAATACCTTGCGGAGAGTAAATCGGGTCATGACAAGTTGGTATTAGAGCGTCTAGGTTCATAGGAGTCACAAGCTGGTTTATTAGAGTCTCGCGGATCGATACGTAGACGTCTGTATCTATCTTCGGGAGGCTATGTAACTGTTAGGAACAATCACATTCTTTGGATTTCCTTGTCGTGCTAGTTATTGACATCAAAATTCTAAAACTCCATTCTACTCTTTCTCACAGATGGTGAGGACCCGTACCAGACGGACTGATGATCAGGCACCCGAGCCCCCAGCCAGAGCTGCCAGAGGCAGGGGAAGGATAGAGGACGAGCACGCGACACAGCCCGAGCACCGGCGAGAGTAGCGATAGAGGAGCCCACAGCAGCTACAGCTGAAGGGCCGGCCCAGGAGGTCCCTATTGCTGCTCCATCCCTCCAGGAGACTTTGGCTCAGTTGATGAGCATATTCAGCACTCTCACTCAGGCTGGGTTACTTCGGATAGCCCAGCCACATCTCTGGCTGGGGGAGGGGCACAGACTCCTGCAGCCCGCACTTCTAAGCAGAGGGTTCATGTGGATCAGGTCCAAGAGTACATTCCCATACCTCCAATGGTTCCGGTTCAGTACGAGGCCAGGGCAGCTGCTTCTGAGGCAGAGCAGCTCAGACTTGAGAGGTACAAGAAGTACCACCCACCTACTTTCAGCGGACTAGCTTTTGATGACGCTCTAGGTTTTTTTAGGAGTGTTATCGTATTCTCCGCACTATGGGCATTGTGGAGACGAGTGGGGGTTTTTACACCACTTTCCAGCTGAGGGGAACGACTTATCAATGGTGGCGTGCCTATGAGCTGAGTAGTCCGGACAAGGCAGCTTCACTCACTTGGACTCAGTTCTCAGTGATGTTTTTGCGTGAGTATGTTCCCCAGAGCCTCAAGGATGCTTGGAGTGCAGAGTTCGAGCAGTTACGCCAGGGTACTATGACTGTGTCGGAGTATGCAGTCTGTTTTAATGACTTGGCTTGTCATGCACCGACCTTGGTTGTCACGGTCAAAGAGAGAGTTTGATGCTTCATTGAGGGACTCCACCCCAATATTCGGACCAGTATGGCCAAAGAGTTAGAGATGGATATAACATACCAACAGGCAGTGAGTATTAACCGGAGGATAGAGGGCATGTTTGCTCGGGACAGAGAGGAGAGGGAGGCCTAGAGGTCTCGAGAGACTGGTCATTTTTTGGGAGCTCGTGCACCAGCAGCACGCTATGGTAGGGGTTTTGTGAGTCACCCAGTTCATTCAGCTCTTCAAGCAGCCAGTGGTATTCTAGCTCCTCTAAGACTTCAGGAGGCTTATTATGCACCACCAATATCTAGTAGGCCTCCTGCTTGAGGTGCTATTACCAGCCAGCCCAGCAGACTTAGTCTCAGCCGCAACATCCTCATAGAGGTTGTTTTGAGTGTGGTGACACTCGTCAGATGATTAGAGATTTCCCTAGATCTAGGATGGGTGCATCATCTCAGACTTATCAGCCTCCATGTGCTCCACCGGGTCCTCCGGCTATTTTTCCAACCCCAACTGCTACCCCACCTTCTCAGACAGCTCGAGGTGGAGGTCGGGGAGGTCTAGGTCGCCCTAGAGGGGGAGGCCAGTCTAGGTACTACCCCTTCCAGCTCATTCAGAGGTCGTCGCTTCAGACTCAGTCATCATAGGTATCGTCCCTATTTGTCATAGGGACGCATCAGTAATATTTGACCCAGGCTCTACATATTCATATGTGTCTTCTTATTTTGTTTCACATTTGGGGATATCTCGGGATTCTTTGAGTTCCCCCCGTTTATGTTTCTACTCTTGTAGGAGATTCTCTCATTGTGGAACGCGTATATCGGTCGTGTTTGAGTGTCATCAATGGTTTTGAGACCAGAGCTGATTTTTTATTACTTGGTATGGTAGATTTCAATGTTATCTTGGGCATGGACTGGTTGTCGCCCCTGTCGCGCCCCCCATTTTCACCTCTCCTTTCGGGTCGGTTAGGGGTTTTGACATTATTAGGACAACTCGTTTCCTTTTGGGAAAGAGGTATACAAGGAGTTGAAGAGTCGCCACCTAACGAATTAATGGTGCGTTAGGGCACCTACTAAGGGTCATTTACAAACATAGGTTTGGATAACCAAAGATAGGGTAAGGGCTTGAAATTACTCCGAGGGGAAGGTGTTAGGCACCCCTCAGAGTCCACAACTGTGGTTCCCGGCCAAACAACTTTGTGAATTTAGGCAAGTAGCAAATAAGCGATTAAAGTTTAAACAAGTAAGGGTTTTAAAAGAATTCGTAGTCTAAGCACACATGTGAAAAATACATTTGAAAAGATTAAAGCCTAAGTATGCATATAAAGTTCTTGAAAGATTTATAGTCTAAACACATATGTAAAGAATAGGGGGAGTCCTAGGTTATTTATCCTATAGGATCACATCAGTACAATGCCCGGTAATCACTCCTCAGAGAGGGGCTACACGTGGCATTATCTCACCATTCATCATATCCATATCTACATTTCCCCAACCCTTAGCGGTTATTAAAGCGAGTGTTGTTTAGCGACCTCTACGTGTGTTGTTACCCCTCCCTTCTTAATGGCCTTGGAGGAATTTAGGACCTCTACCTATGGGCAGTTCTAGACAGACCCTTAGTTTTAAAAGAGAAGATACTAAGGCGACAAGCAATAACACATAGGATTTCAGCAAATAAAACAGGAAGGAACAAATAAAGGGGGCTCAAGTTTACCTCCACATATAATGTATATCAACAGCATGACTCAAACACAAATAAGGGTATTATTGTTAAACAGGATACTAAGACATGATGTCTAGGTGAATGTCAAAGTACAAAACATAAGAGGTGTGCAGATTCAGTTTACAACTCAGAAACAGGGGCCTAACTAGTTTGCCTACTAATTTTAAGCCTATTAAGCAGCAAACACAAAGGACAGCTTCCAGTTTTAACAGTTTTAGTCACCTAAGGCTTTCCTAGGTGTGGGACAGTATACAGTAGTTACCATAATTATTAAGGAAAACTATTATAGATTGCTTTACCTAAACATGTTGTTCTAGGTGTTGCAAAATACATGATTACTGCCAGTTGTTTAGAAACAGAGTGAAACTATTTTTATATCATTCATCATGAATCAGTAGTTAACTAGGTGTAGTTGAACGAGTAAGACCCTAAAACATGATATCTAATATGCACATATAGGGCAGAATGATTTATATGCAGAATTCCTAAAAGCAGGATTTCTAAATGCACAACATGACTGCAAAATCTCCTAAGCAAGATCTCTAAACGCATAGAAAGTTACATCTTTATTAGACATGATTTTCATGAGTAGCAGTTTATATTAACGTCATTTGTCCCAACACAGGACTTCTAAATGATAACGCTAGTGTAAAAATGAGATGCTGAAAACAATATACATGAAAACTAAAGCATGGTATCTAGGGCATGATATGCTGGGCATGTATTGATCCTAAACATGGATTCTAATACGCATGGAGAAATATGTAAACCTTAGAACATGGTTTCTACCCTTTGATATCTATAACATGTATAACTACCCTTCCCATTTTCACTATCCATCCCCAACCTTTGTTTACAAATTATTACAAACCAGATTGAATGAATTACATAAGTAGATAGAAAAATAAGAAGTTACACTATAGGGAGCCTACCAATAGGCCCAGATTTCAAGAATTTCCAATGCCAGTCTCACAGCCTTTCATATAATCCGGGTGTGTCAGAGTTCCCAAAGTACCTCAAGGGATCCTGGGCAGTGCTCACACCCAAATTTCATAATCATAGTTGAGTAGTGCAGTGTGGAAGGGCCAACTCTAATGCATTAGAGTTCAGAGGGATCTGATAAGGATCCCTAAGCAGTCACACATTAGAGGGGCAGAACTTAAGTGTCTAAGAGTAGAGTGAGAGTGCTTGACATAGTTTTGAAAGAGATTGAGTAGGAGAACAGTTTTGAAAAGAGACTTGTTTGAAATGATCTTGTAAAAGACAACAGAAGAGTTTGTCCAATGAGACAATTTGAAAACACCAGGGCAATCAAAACATACCAACCTCAGAATCAAAACAGGTTTAACATCACACCAAGAACCAAGAACTAAGGCAAGTTCAGCAACCACAAATAGGGTAATAAGGGGCTGGGGACAGGTTTAGAGCATAAAAATGGTAAGCACATAGTAGACAAAGCCACACATAGGTACAGAATCAAAGAAATCCTAAGGGGATTCAAGGGATTAAGGTAGCATGTATTCCAGAACTATAATGAACTAAGTACAAGTTGCTTTGCCACATAAAGTTCAGGTCAATAATTAGAGAAACATAAGGGAAGTAGAATCATATTGAGGTATACTAGAAAGGGGATAACATTACATATGCATGCTGAGTCTAAGGGAGGGTACACATAACATGCATAGCGAATAACAATTCAACCAGGTTAAGTACAGACTTCACAGCAAAACCATAAGTAAAAACATACTAGAAATAGGATGAATTGAAGTAGTAAAAGAAACATATTATTTTTGAGACTTAAACTGAAATTAGGACATACCAGTATATAAGAGAGCAGACACAGAATGAAGAACCAAAGAGTATAGTAGTAAGCCTTGGCTTACAGTCATCTGACTTGAAATAGTAGCAAATAACCAAAGAAAAGAGAGCAGAGGAAAGTTTTTGTATAAGAGAGAGTTCTTGAACAATGCGTTCGTGTATGTGCTAATAAAGACTAAGGTACTTATAGTTTTAAAAACAGGTAGCAAAATAAGGTAAAAATCAAAGTTCAATAGTGATTATAGAAACATGCACCAATTAGAATCAAATCAATACAAGGACTTCCTTTAATTAAAGAGTCTAACTCAAACCGTAATAGACAGGTGATAAAATATAGAAAGAGAATCGTATGAGGCTGAGTATAACCAATAAAGAAATAGCATAGGTATAATATAAGTATATCACACGTAATAGAGACTAGGTTCATCATGATTTCATTAAGGATAATGCTTAAAATCAGTTAACAGCATAATTGACCATAGAATAAGGTCAGGAAATATTTCACAAGTTAAAATCGGTAGAGAATATCATGCGAGATCAGTGAAGAATTAATCACAAGGATTCAGGGGCTCACAAATAGAAAGTATCATTGATTTAGGAGAAATTAGCACAAATAATGAGAACAAACAGAATAAAACTCATAATCAGCAAACAATTAGAAACCCTAAGAAGCCGGGTAGGGAAAAATCATAAATAATTGGGGATTCATATAGAGCATAGTTCAAATTAATAGAATAATCATGATATAGGCAAGAATGATCGAAATCAGAAACCATAACAAGCAAACATAGGGTAAAAATTACAGAATCACAGGATGTTTATGAGAAACAAACACATATGCAGGTTAACCGAACATATACTCAAAGACGGACTCAAAATCACTAATTAAACCAAGAAACTTAGGACTTTAACAAAATAAATCAGACAAAAGGGTAAAAGTTCAAATAAACGCTTAAACATGGTAAAATCATATATTAATACCAGAAATCAGAGGGAAAACCGTTTTGAAAAGGGGTTTAAGAACTCTAGTTTTGAAGATGAAGAGTCGTTTTAGGAAAATCGGAAAATCTTTAAGGAAAATAACAGAATAACTCATAATATGCCCAGATCTATTACAGATCTAAGAAAATCAAGGGCTAGTAGTTTGGGTTTCATAGAGATGAACCAAAGAGAAGGAGAAACGGCTTAGAAACCACTGGTTCTAGCCGAAAATGGTAGAATCTTACTCGGACGGCCATAGATGGCCGGAGAATGACATGAGAACCATGGGAGGTGAGTGAACCGCCTTATGGTTCCTTTGAGGACCTCAAGGCAGCAATACCCGGCATAGGAAGTTGAGCCATGGGGCTAGGAGGGTGGTTAGACCACCATAATGATCGGCAATTCGACGACCAGTGAGAACCAGGTAGGTTTTAGCAGAGGGATTTTTGAGAGAGATGACAGCGTGAACGGCAGAGGGAATGAGAGGGAAATGAGAGGGGAAGGGAGGTCATTAGTGTTAAATTAGGAAAGGGTGAATCTGGGCCGTTGAACAAAATTGATCAACGGTCGAGATTAAACGCGTATTGGGTCGGGTAGGACTTAGGTGTTGGGCTTGGGGTCTTTTGGCCATTTTTAATTGGGCTGGGATTAGATTAATTTAGGCTAAAATTAAAATACAAGTGGTTATTTGTTAAATACCCAATTAAATTAAATTAAACAATTTATAAAATGGCTAATAATTGTGCAAAATGAATTTCATGCATAGAATATAGTTAAAAATGATTACTTAGTATTAAAAAATATAAATGATTAATTTCTGGATAAAAATAGTATAAAATTATATGATTGGGCTATAATTACAAAGTTATTGTAATTATAGCCAAAAGATGCCAATTTGGCTAATTATGAAATAATTTGCTCTTAGTAGGACCCTAAATAATTAATGAAACAAAGAAATGCTTTTGAAATCATTTGTAATGCAATTTTATAATTATTTATTTGAAATAAAATGTTGGATAAATTAATAAAAATATAGGAAAATTATGGAAAAATATCAGTTGATATTGATACATGATTTTGAAGCTATATGTGCAATTCTAAAATATTTTGAGAAAAAATAGGGTATCAACAGCTTCCCCCTCTTTACCCGAAAAGGATGAAAGAGTTTGTCGAGTAAAGACATGATGGCAAATTTTGACCGAGCGAAACGGTTTGAGAGATTTTAGGTCGTACCCTGGTTTTTGAGCTACCTACATATCCCTGGTTTTACAGGAATCGGGCCGTATGTAGTTCCATCGGCGAAGTATACCGGTGATGTTATTACAATAACGGACGCAACATCTAGGGCTGGATGAGTGAAATGGTTTACAGGAATGGTTGGGTTTGATATGGCTGGGAGAGCTAGAGCGGGATCGCTCCTGCTGGGATAGTCGTCGCTCACTGGATTACCTGCAAATAAAAGTAATACAAGCGTATACAATGCATAAATTTAAACATGATGCTGGTTCCCGTTGGACTATGAATATTGTCTTCGGACGGTTAAGGATGGCGTCCTTAGACCATGACGTCCTAGGACATGAATTGTTTGATGAGGGATTCGTAGGCCATGAAATGACGTTCTCGGGCCATGAAGATGGTGCCTCCGAACAATGACGCCTTTGAATAATGATATGCAAGATTGAGATATCCTCGGGCCATGACATGGTGTTCTCGGGCCATTAAGATGGTGCCTCCGAACAATGACGCCTTTGGACAAGTTGGCGATATTTCAGCCCATGATATGCAATAGTATGATGCTGACAAGACAGAGCTTAGCCTTGCGAGTTGAAGGGCAGAGCTTAGCCCGAGAGGAAAGCTAAGTAAGTAATGCTTGAGAGACAGCGCTTAGTCTCGATGAAAAAGTAAATTGGAGGCAGAGCTTAGCCTCATGCAGATAGGAAGGCAGAAGGGTAGCCTTATGCAAATGGGAGGCAGAAGAGTAGCCTTATGCAAATGGGAGGCAGAATATTAGCCTTATGCAGATGGAGGTAGAGCTTAACCTCATGAAAGATGGAGACAGAGCTTAGCCTTATGCAAAGGGAAGGCAGAAAGTTAGCCTTATGCAAAGGGAAGGCAGAAAATTAGCCTTATGCAGAGGAAGGCAGAAAGGTAGCCTTATGCAGGGGAAGGCAGAAAGTTAGCCTTATGCAAATGGAAGGCAGAAAGTAGCCTTATGCAAATGGAAGGCAGAAGAGCCTTATGCAGAGGAAGGCAGGAGAGTAGCCTTATGTAGAGGAAAGCAGGAGAGCCTTATGCAGAGGAAGGCAGGAGAGTAGCCTTATGTAGGGGAAGGCAGAAAGTTAGCCTTATGCAAATGGAAGGCAGAAGAGTAGCCTTATGCAAAAGATTAAATAATAAATGACAGTAGAATTTCTTAGCTGGTAATTGATTGCCGTATTGTTATTGTTGTGAGTATTGTGACTGCGGAGCATGTTGTCCTTTGTGCTGATAGCGAATGTCGACAAGTGCGATGGTCTTCGTGACTTTTAAGAGGTTCGTTCTTTGTGCGCACAGTGAACTTTGGCATTTGCAACTGTGTTGAAATTCATGACTTCTCTGCTTGTTTATTCTTTGTTCCTGCATCCAAAGAAAAATCGTGAGTTCTGTAAATGGGGAAGGTTGGTTCGTATCCCCGCTGGCTTCACTTTCCTTGATCGGCTTGGTCTGATGATCCTGATCGCATCATCGGGGTAGCATTTGCTAAACAGAGCTATGTTTAAGAATAAGAATGCACGATTTTGTTAAAGACATAGAAAAGAAAACGAAAAATATATTCTCCAAAATTTAGATGAACCAACGACCGTGACACAGTTCAAGACATTGCAACCTCTCATGCTACGGAATTGTGAGGGTCCTCCTCAAAATTTTGCCCCAGTTAGATGGGTTGGCGACTCTGGCTATTGCGCATGCTGCGATCAGATGAACTTGCTTTGGAATTTTGAGGGTCCTCCTCAAAATTCTGCCCCAGTTTCCAATTGCGGGGGAAAATGAATTTTTATTGAATTGTGACCTAACCCATAGGGCTGCCTACGTATCCCCTCTTAGACGCGAATCAGGTAAGGTGTAGTTCAGCTTACATCATTGATAAAAGCATAAAGGATTACACATAATAGCGTTTTACTGCATCTGAATTGATTGGCTTTGGCCATACTTCTCCGTCCATTTCTGCAAGTATAAGTGCTCCTCCTGTCAATACTCGATGAACCATATACGGACCTTGCCAATTGGGAAAGAATTTCCCTCTGGCTTCATCTTGATGTGGAAAGATCTTCTTTAACACCAGCTGCCCCGGTGTGAACTGTCTTGGCTTGACTCTTTTGTTGAAGGCTATGGACATTCTATTCTGATAATGTTGCCCATGATATACTGCGTTCATTCTTTTACCGTCTATGAGGGCTAGTTTCTCAAAACGACTCTTTACCCACTCTGCATCACTGAGCTCAGCTTCTTGTATGATTCTCAAGGAAGGAATCTCCACTTCGGCGGGAATGACAGCTTCCGTACCATAAACCAATAAGTAGGGAGTTGCCCCAATTGATGTGTGGACTGTGGTGCGATATCCCAGTAAAGCAAATGATAACTTTTCATGCCACTGATTGTGCTTTTCTATCATCTTCCTCAATATCTTCTTGATGTTCTTGTTGGCGACTTCTACGACTCCATTCATCTGAGGTCTATAGGATGTGGAATTCTTGTGCTTGATCTTGAAGGTCTCACACATAGCTTTCATTAGATCACTGTTGAGATTGGACTCGTTGTCGGTGATGATCGACTCTGTAACTCCGAACCGACAAATAATACAGTCGCGGACAAAGTCTGCCACAACTTTCTTAGTTACTGCTTTGTAAGATGCTTCTTTGACCTATTAAGTGAAATAATCAATTTCTACCAAGATGAACATGTGTCCATTATAGGCAGTAGGCTCGATTGGTCCAATGACGTCCATTCACCAGGCGGCGAACAACCAAGGTGAGCTCATTTGGGGGTACCTTTATCATATCTGCATGTACCTGACATCGGTAGCATTTCCGGATATACTGGATGCAGTCTGTTTCCATGGTATTCCAAAAATAACCGGCTCTGAGTATCGTCTTAGCTAAGACAAAACCGTTCATATGTGGGCCGCAGGTCCCATCATGTATCTCTTCTAGTAGTTTGGATGCTTCTTTTGCATCGACACATCTCAATAATCCCAAATCAGGAGTTCTCCTGTACAGGATTCCTCCACCGTGAAAGAAGTTGTTGGACAATCTCTGAAGCGTGCGTTTCTGAATGTGATTTACAAGCTCTGGGTACTCTCCCTTTGCCAAATACTCCTTGATATCGTGGAACCATGGTTTTCCGTCTACTTCCTCTTCAACATGGGCGCAGTAGGCTGGCTGGCTATGGATCTTCACTGGAATAGGGTCAGTGAAGTTCTTATCTGAATGTTGTATCATGGATGATAAAGTGGCCAATGCATCGGCAAACTCGTTCTGAATTCTGGGGACGTGCAGAAATTCTATCTTCGTGAACCTCTTTCTTAGTTCCTGCACATGGTGCAGATATGGTAGTGTCTTGGAATTCTTAGTAGCCCATTCTCCTTGTACTTGGTGTATTAGCAAGTCTGAGTCACCAATTACTAGCTGCTCCTGAATATTCATATCAAAGGCCATGTTGAGCCCCTAGATGCAGGCTTCATATTCTGCCAGATTGTTGGTGCAGGGAAATCTGAGTTTGGCGGATACCGGATAATGTTGACCAGTTTCTGACACCAAAATTGCTCCAATACCGACTCCTTTGAAATTGGCTGCTCCGTCGAAGAACATTCTCCAACCGTCATAGGATTCTGCAATGTCTTCTCCTATGAATGACACTTCTTCATCGGGAAAATACGTTTTCAGGGGTACATATTCTCCATCTACAAGATTCTCGGCAAGATGATGTGCCAATGTCTGTCCCTTGACCGCTTTCTGAGTCACGTAGACGATGTCGAACTCACTCAGCAGGATTTGCCACTTGGCCAGCTTGCTAGTGGGCATGGGTTTCTAAAAGATATATTTCAAGGGATCCATCCTTGATATGAGATATGTTATGTAGGCACATAAGTAGTGCCTTAACTTCTGGGCTACCCAGGTCAGAGCACAGTAGGTACGTTCTAGTAAAGAATATCGAGCCTCGTACGGAGTAAACTTCTTACTCAGATAATAGATAGCTTGCTCTTTTCTTCCTGTCTCATCATGCTACCCCAGAACGCAACCGAAAGCTTCTTCTAATACTGCAAGGTAGAGTAGCAAGGTAGGGTCTACCTGGCTCTGGTGGTACCAAAACTGGTGGCATTGACAATTATTCCTTGATCCTGTCCAAAGCCTTTTGACAGTCCTCGGTCCATTTAGTTGAAGCATCTTTCTTCAGCATCTTGAAGATTGGTTCACATATGACTATGGACTAGGCTATGAACCGGCAGATGTAGTTAAGGCGTCCCAGGAAACTCATCACATTTTTCTTGTTCTTTGGTGGGGGTAACTCTTGGATGGCTTTGACCTTTGATGGATCCAATTCTATCCCTCATTGGTTGACGATGAACCCAAGCAATTTTCCGGCAGGAACCCCGAATGCACACTTCGGGGGGTTTAATTTCAAGTTATATTTCTGCAACTGTTGAAGAACTTCCTCAGATCTGCTATATGGTCGGCGACTTTCTTGGACTTGATAATGACATCGTCCACATATACCTCGATATCTTTATGTATCATGTCATGGAAGATAGTAGTCATAGCTCTCATATAGGTGGCCCCAGCATTCTTTAGGCCGAACGGCATCATCTTATAACACTATACTCCCCACGGCGTAATGAGAGCCGTTTTCTCAGTATCTTCCTCATCTATCCAATTCTGATGGTATCCAGCGAAACAATCCACGAACGACTGAAGCTCGTGCTTGGAGCAATTGTCAATCAGGATGTGTATGTTTGGAAGAGGGAAATCATCCTTTGGACTGGCCCGGTTGAGATCCAGGTAGTCGACACAAACCCTAACTTTTTTGTCTTTCTTGGGCACTGGCACAATGTTGGCTAACCATGTTGGATACTCAACCACCTTGAGGACCTTGGCGTTGATTTTCTTGGTAACTTCCTCTTTGATCTTCAAACTCATGTCAGGTTTGAACTTTCTAATCTTTTGCTTTACCGGCGGGCACGTTGGATTGGTTGGCAATTTGTGAGCAACAATGGATGTACTCAGGCCCGTCATGTCGTCGTACGACCATGCAAATATGTCCTCATACTCCTTCAAGAGTTGTGTGTATTCCTCTTCCTCTGACGGTGATAAATGGATACTGATACGAGTTTCTCTGACATTTCCTAAATCTCCTAGGTTGACTACCTCGATCTCGTCCAGGTTGGACTTAGGTCTGTTCTCAAAATTCTCGACTTCTCTGATAATTTCATCAGGTATATCATCCTCTTCTTCTGAATCGATGTCCTTTTGTTGCGTTGCCTCGTTGCATGTCACAGTCATTGGTTCATCAAGACAAGTAACAGTGATGTTGTATAGATAAAGTAATGAGAGAAAAATGATAATAATAAATATTGATTCATAAAAACATAAAAGTGCTTTTGATAATTTGAACAATGTTTTAGAACATTGAAGATCTTATTGTAGAAATAAAAATGCGAAAAAGGAATCATTTAGCAAATGAAAAAATAAACAATGCTTGTTCAGCCTTGCTACCCCGGGACTCGTCGGCCCTGGCGGTTCCGATAGTCCAGTTCTTAAGGAATGATCCTTCGCTCACGATTAGAATGGAAGGGCCTTCCTCCTCAACAATGACACAACAGTCCATATCATCATCTTCTAGGAATAAATTCTACAAGGCAGCCAGTGCTTCTTCTTCCTCTGACCCCCATATAATATCGGCCTGCTGAAAGGTCTACTCCAGAGGCGCTATAGGCTGTTCCAATGGGTAATAAGGACCGCACCATGGTGTCGACCAGTTCTTGTATTCTTGCCATGTGTATTTGTATCCCAATTCAAAAGTGGTGCCATGGCGCTTTAGCTGTATTGGCTTGGAGATCCCTTGAAGGTTCTTGCCGAGCCCCTTGCCATGATCGTATCCATTCCAGTTCAGTATTCTTGCTATCTTACTGTTCCACCATTTGTCTTTTTCTATCGCGTTGACTCGTTCGATATGGTGATAGGTTTCTCCACACAACCTTCAATCACCGGTATGGTCTGGCAATTATAGATAGGGTTGCTTCCATCCCCATGGATGATCACTTCCTGGTGGTTCCATTCAAATTTTACTGCCTGATGCAGTGTTGATGCCACTGCCTCGGCGGCATGTATCCACGGTCGTCCTAATAACAGGTTGTAGGACATCGATATGTTTATCACCTGAAAATCAGCTTCGAACCACGTAGGTCCCATTTGCAGACAAAGGCTGATCTCGCTGATGATGGACCTCTAAGAACCGTCGAAAGCTTTCACATTCATTGACCCTTCTCTGATATCGTATAGTCCCTTGCCCAATTTCTTGAGCATTTTCAACGGAAAGATGTTGAGGCTGGATCCTCCGTCAATCAGAATCCTGGTGATGAAGTAGTCCTCACATTGCACAGTGATGTGCAACGCTTTGTTATGACTTAATCCCTCAGGTGCCAGCTCGTCCTCATGGAAAGTGATCTTATGACTCTCCAGCACTTGACCTACCATGTGGACATTTCCCCACTAGTGATGTTATTTGGCACATACGCTTCGTTCAATACTCTCATCAAAGCATTTTTGTGTGTCTCTGAATTATGCAGCAACGACAGAATGGATATCTGAGCTGGGGTTTTATTCAAATGATCGATGATTGAGTATTCCTTCCAAAGATCATCTGGGTCTGTCTCAATGATGGGAAGCCTGTTGGAAGCATTCTTACTAGACTCTGCCAAGTGCTCAAGTGTAGACCCTGTCGGTCCTTGTCATCCCCTGTGCAGCACCAGCTTCTTCCATCTTGACTTTGCCTTTTCTTCTTGCCTCAACTACATAATCCTATGGTACAACATTGGTGTAGAAGGGTGGCGTGGTTGACACCTCCACTGTGATTGGTGCACCTACCTTCACTTCAAATGGTATGGGTGCCTTAGCAGGCAGCATAACTTCATCCTCGAACGGCACAGGTGCGTCCGCAGGTGGTGCTGTTTCAAACTCGAATGGGACTGACGCAGTTACCTCAACATCTCCGGATGGCTGAATCTGGACTATGATAGGATTATGGGTGATTGCTGGCTTCTTTGGTTCATCACCTTCTATGATCAACCCGATCGACCCCTCTAGGTCCCAATCTTCTTCTATCTCAATCATGTTGACACCTCCACCTTTATGGTCTAGGAGTGGATTGTTGCGGACATCGGGAGTAGGTTCTTTATCTATAATGACCTTATTATCAATCAGAGACTGTATTTTATCTTTCAGGGAGCGGCATTCATCGATCGTGTCTCCTTTCATGCCGAAATGGTATGCACAGGTTTTATTTGGATTAACCCATTAAGAGGGATTCTCAGGGGTTACGGCAGGTATATGAGTGACATAACCAGCAGATTTCAGTCTTTCATACAGCTGGTCGATAGGTTCAGCAATGGTAGTGTATTGTTTAGGAGGTCTGCGATCAAAATTGGGTCGAGGTCTCGGGAATTTTTGGCGAGCAGGTGGTGATTGGAAGTGAGATGGTTGAGAGTTGTAGGTATGATAAACAGGAGATGGTTGGGAATATCTGGGGGAAGTAGGCTGATATGTAGGCGGTGGAGATGGCGGATATGTTGGTGGAGGTGTTGACTGGTATGTAGGCGAGGGTGCTTGGTATGTTGGTGAAGGTGCTGGCTGATATGTGAGCGGGGGTGTTTGATAGGTTTGGTATTTTAGTGGGGATTTATTCCTCTGTACAACTATTACGGCTCCCACATCTCTTTTCTTGGACACACCGCCCGATTGCAGGGCCCTGTTTGTAGCCTGCAACGCTTCAAAATTGGTAACCATTCCGTTTTTTATCCCTTCCTTAATTCTCTCACCCAACTTGATAATGTTAGAGAATTTATGGTTCTCAATCACCATCAGCCGCTCATAATACTGTGGGTCTTGCGCTCGAATGAAGAATTTGTTCATCTGTTCTTCATCTAGGGCAGGCTTGACCTTAGCTGCTTCAGATCTCCAGCGAGTAGCATACTCACGAAAAGTTTATGTGGGCTTCTTCTTAAGATTCTGAATATGGAACACATCTGGCGCATTTTCTGTATTGAACCTGAACCGGTCCATGAAGTCTGACGCCATGTTTACCCAGTTGGACCACTCTCTAGGTCTTGGCTGATGTACCAAGATAGAGCATCCCCTGTGAGGCTCCTTATAAACATCTTCATGCGAATCTTTTCATCTCTTCCTACTCCAACCAATTTATCACAGTAGGTCCTCAGATGGACCCTAGGATCACCTGTACCGTCGAACATCTCAAACTTAGGAGGTTTGTAACCCTCCGGTAGTTCAACATCGGGCTGTATGCAGAGATTTTCATAGTTTAACCCTTCAACTCCCCTACTACCTTCAACGCCTTGAACTCAGCTAGTCAGCTTCTTGAGTTCCTCGGCCAAATTCCTAATGAGCATATCCTTCTCATTGGATTCAGGTGTATACGAAATGTGTTGAGTGGAGTGAGGTAGAGTCTCCACGTATATGGGGTTGTTCTGATGACCTGGTGTTTGAGCATAGAGGTGGTCACTTGTGGAGTTTTGTGGTTCAGGGATAATCAGCGGGGTATTTCTCGGAGCGTGGCAATTGTTGTGTTGGTGCTGTGGCGGAATAGTTTGGTTTTTTGGTGGAGTTGTATGATGATGAGTTGTGGGAGGATTTTTCTTGTTTCGGGTATTCTGAGGAAGTATAGGATTCTGAGTGACGTCTGGGACACTGAGTGAGAAAGATAAATTCGCCAAATTCCGGACATGCTCAAGCTCCCCTTGGAGCTTCAACAACCTTTGCTCGAGTTGTGTCATAGCCTTATTCTGAACCTGAGTACCTTGATTGTCAGGATCCTTTGTTCGTTCAACCAGCATTGTGTTTTCTTTACTGACGTTGCTTGAATCTTCAATTTTTCCTTTGCCTTTGCTTTTCCCTTTAGGTGGACTAGGAGGAGGAGAAGGCGGAGGGCCCCTGGATCTTGTATAATATTATGATGAAGGCAGAATGCACGAACCAACCTTTGGGGAAGGGGAATAATCAATAAAAATAAACCAAAAACAAAAGGTAGCCAAGTTAGTGAAGATTATGAGAAAAGTATTGCAGTATTTAAACACATAGTGCGGGAATAAAAGCGTGCCCTAATTTGGGAGCCTCGTTATGCCCGAGGTAGGCCTAGCTACAAGTTGATTTGGATAACTTAAATGCCAAAATGCCTCATTTCATTAATGTAAAAAAAGACGAATCCAAAACGACACTGAAATAATAAACGGGAAATAAAGTCACTAATGGCCATGGGCCTTATTATATTAATAAAAACAAAAAGGAAATCCTATCCTACTTGGTCGCAGAAGGACCTTCCCCATTCGGCATCTTTGATCCCATCGAACAGATTCCCTAGCTCACGCAGTCCCAGCAGCAGGTATGCCTTGGATAGGTGTCCCCCTTTGTTTCCCTCAGCTTTCTGACAGTCTTCCACCCTCTTGATGACCTTACCTTCCAGCTCCAATATGCCCCGCTCCAAGTATTCTAGCTTTTTGTTGGAACGAATATCCATGTCCCTCCATTCCTCGATCAACTTTTTGTTTGCTTCATGTATCTCCTCGTGCTCATTTTGGGAGTCATGGATCCTTTTGCGCAGCCGGTTGTACTTGACCTGAGTCTCGGCACTTTCGTCTATGATTCTGTGACCTTGGTTGATTCCTGGCCTCACCGTCCCATGCAGGTCGTCTTCCAACCATGATGGATAAAGAGGTGCGCACCCAGCATGGTACCTATCTGGTCAATAGTATCCTTTTCCAATATTCTCTTGCATTGCCACTTGATTTGGGCTTGGCACTTGTAGGGTATATCATCATCTTGGAAGTCAGCTCGGAAATGGCTCATCTTGTCGACCCTTGGTACAATTTTCTTTCTGCCTGTTGTCTCATAACCCGGAGAGGAACATAAGGGTATATTCCCCTCAACCCTATTAGCACCAAGTGTGGTGCATCCCTGGACCTGACGATGAATTCGTCTATTGGAAACCACTCAAACATCCATTGTACCTGCTATTCAGCCACATTATCAAAGAACTCTACCCATTCCTTGGCAGTCTCTGTCTGAACAAATCTGTCGGGAATATACGTCATCCGCTTGGGGTGATGGAAAGCAATATGATCATTCCAGGACCGTCGCGGAAATTCTTGGTGGTATTGGCCCTTTTGGAAATGTTCTAAGAGCCATAGTTGTAGTAACAAGTTGCAACCCTCGAAGTGCTTTGCTCCTCTTTGACAATGCTCTAGGGCTCGATAAATGTCAGAGATGATAATGGGGACAATGCTGAAAGTTTGCCCGTCAATTCCCTCCATCAAAGTCTTGGTTACCATAGCTAACCTAGTGTGAATCCTTTCCTTCTTTGTTGGAAACACGATTAACCGCAGAAAGTAAAAAATAAAGACAAACACCCTACGGTGAACATGTCGTAGATAAGTAATGGCAAATTCATCATAGTGAGTACGGTACAATTTGTTGTGACTGTACCTTTCATACAAGTACTCGAAGGGTACATATGATTGCTTCAAGCATTCTAATTCAGCGTTCTTCTTCAGACCCATCATTTTCAAAAAGCCCTTGCATGTGCGTTTCTCAGGCACTAATAACCCAGGAGTGTCCCAGACTAACCCAGCCAGTCCTCCTATCTCTTCTAGCAGTGGTGTCATCTCAATGTTTTCGAAGCGAAAAATGGCTCTTTCACTATCCCACAATAAAGTGGAAGCCTCGATCAACATGTTGTTGGGTTGGATATCTAGGAGAGACGGTAGATTACCTAGGTATTTCTGGACATGTTTCTTATCGCTGGAGTGAAGATCCTTCCACCAGTTCAGAAGTTTAGGGTGGATATTGCTGACCATGCCGAATCTAGGGACTTCGTGCCTCACATTTCTGCAAGACAAAATGGTTAGGCCTTTACCCCCGCCAGACTCTACTATTTATACACTTATGATTAGAATACAGGCATTTAGTTCTCCAAATAAATGCACATAACGTGATTGCGTCCGTTGGGATTATGAAAAACCCGGTGGACTCTTGCATAAGGCTATCTTAAAGGGTTATTGTGCGGACGACACATTAACCCGACTAGGTTTGACCATGATGCATGTGCAGTATAGCAGAGTAAGGTTTCTATGGGGTTTTAGACTAGTACCCTTGAGCGGACAACTCAAGGGGGAAGGCACGGAACTGTCAACTGCACCGCTGATCGACTAGTTTTACCGCAAATAAGCTTTTTCGAATTTAGGGGTGATAAAAAATAGGAAGAGCGCAACCACTCATCAAGTGTTGCTATAGGATTAGTATAGGCACGAGTAGAATATGATTTTGAGCATGATTATGCAACAAGAAGTAAGCAGCAAAGGCATGTAGTCATGTATTTGCACGTTGTGAAAGCGGTAAATACAATAGTTACAATTTAAATCGGTAACAAAGGAAAACAAAGAAACATGTCAGTTTTGATTTTGAAAAGAATAAATATTTGAATTAAACAGCTAATTGCACATAAAGGGGGGGAAAGGGTAAGGGTGCAGTTTATATTAACGTCATTTGTCCCAACACATGATTTCTAAGTGATAACGATAGTGTCAAAATGAGATGTTAAAAATAGTATACATGAAAGCTAAAGCATGGTATCTAGGGCATGATATGCTGGGCATGTATTGATCCTAAACATGGATTCTAATGCGCATGGAGAAAAATGTAAATCTAAGAATAGGGTTTCTACCCTTTGATATCTATAACATGTATAACTACCCTTCCCCTTTTCACTATCCATCCCCAATATTTGTTTGCAAATTATTACAAACCAGATTGAATGAATTACATAAGTAGATAGAAAAATAAGAAGTTACACTATAGGGAGCCTACCAATAGGCCCAGATTTGTAGAATATCCAATGCCAGTCTCACAACCTTTCATATAATCCGGGTGTGTCAGAATTCCCAAAGGACCTCAAGGGATCTCAGGCAGTGCTCACACCCAGATTTCATAATCATAGTTGAGTAGTGTAGTGTGGAAGGGCCAGCTCTAATGCATCATAGTTCAGAGGGATCTCATAGGGATCCCTAAGCAGTCACATTAGAGGGTCAGAACTTAAGTGTCTAAGAGTAGAGTGAGAGTGCTTGACATAGTTTTGAAAGAGATTGAGTAGGAGAACAATTTTGAAAAGAGACTTGTTTGAAATGATTTTGTAAAAGACAACAGAAGAGTTTGTTCAATGAGACAGTTTGAAAATAACAGGACAATCAAAACATACCAACCTCAAAATCAAAACAGGTTCAACATCACACCAAGAACCAAGAACTAAGGCAAGTTCAGCAACCACAAACAGGGTAATAAGGGGTTGGGGACAAGTATAAAACATACAAAGGGTAAGCACATAGTAGACAAAGCCACACATAGGTACAGAATCAAAGAAATCCTAAGGGGATTCAAGGGATTAAAGTAGCATGTATTCCAGAACTACACAGGACTAAGTACAAGTTGCTTTGCCACAGAAGGTTCAAGTCAATAATCAGAGAAACATAAGGAAAGTTGAATCATAGTGAGGTATACTAGAAAGGGTATAACATTACATAAGCATGCTGAGTCTAAGGGAGGGGACACATAACATGAAAAGTGAATAACAATGCAACCAGGTTAAGTAAACCATAAGTAAAAACATACTAGAAATAGGATGAATTGAAGTAGTAAAAGAAACATATTGTTTTTGAGACTTAAACTGAAATTAGGACATACCAGTATAGAATAGAGCAGACACAGAATGAAGAACCAAAGAGTATAGTAGTCAGCCTTGGCTTACAGGCAGCTGACTTGGAATAGTAGCGAATAAGGTACTTATTGTTTTAAAAACAGGTAGCAAAATAAGGTAAAAATCAAAGTTGAGTAGTGATTATAGAAATAGGCACAAATTAGAATCAAATCAATACAAGGACTTCCTTTAATTAAAGAGTCCAACTCAAACGGTAATAGACAGGTGATAAAATAAGGAAAAGGAATCGTATGAGGCTAAGTATAACCAATAAGGAAACATCATAGGTATACTACAAGTATATCACACGTAATAGAGACTAGGTTCATCATGCTTTAATTAAGGAAAATGCTTAAAATCATTTAACAGCATAATTGACCATAGAATAAGTTGAGGAAATATTTTACAAGTTAAAATCAGTAGAGAATATCATGCGAGATCAGTGAAGAATTAATCACAAGGATTCAGGGACTCACAAATATAAAGTATTACTGATTTAGGAGAAATTAGCACAAATTATGAGAACAAATGGAATAAAACTCATAATCAGCAAAAAATCAGAAACCCTAAGAAGCAGGGTAGGGTAAAATCATAAAAATTTAGGGATTCATATAGAGCATAGTTCAAATTAACAAAATAATCATGATATAGGAAAGAATGATCAAAATCAGAAACCCTAACAAGCAAACATAGGGTAAAAATCACAGAATCACAGGATGTTCATGAGAAACAAACACATATGCAGGTTAATCGAACATATACTCAAAGACGGACTCAGAATCACAGATTAAACCAAGAAACTTAGGGCTTTAACAAAATAAATCAGACAAAGGGGAAAAGCTCAAATAAATGATTGAACATGGTAAAATCATAGATTAATACTAGAAATCAGAGGGAAAACCATTTTGAAAAGGGGTTTAAGAACCCTAGTTTTGAAGATGAAGAGTCGTTTTAGGAAAATCGGAAAACCTTTAAGGAAAACAACAGAATAACTCATAATACGCCCAAATCTATTACAGATCTAAGAAAATCAAGGGCTAGTAGTTAGGGTTTCATAGAGATGACCCAAAGAGAAGGAGAAACGGCTTAGAAACCACTAGTTCAAGCCGAAAATGGTAGAATCTTACTCAAACGGACATGGATGACCGGAGAATGACATGAGAACCATGGGAGGTGAGTGAACCGCCTTCTTGTTCCTTTGAGGACCTCAAGGCAGCAATACCCGGCGTAGGAAGGAGAGCCATGGGACTAGGAGGGTGATGAGACCACCATAATGACCGGCAAGTCGACGGCCAGTGAGAGCCAGGTAGGTTTTAGCAGAGGGAGTTTTGAGAGAGATGAGAGAGTGAACGGCGGAGGGAATAGAGGGAAATGAGAGGGGGAGGGGGAGGTCATTAGGGTTAAATTAGGAAAGGGTGAATCTGGGCCGTTGATCAAAATTGATCAACGATCCAGATTAAACGCCTATTGGGTCGGTTAGGACTTTGGTGTTGGGCTTGGGGTATTTGGGCCATTTTTAATTGGGTTGGGATCAGATTAATTTAGGCTAAAATTGAAATACAAGTGGCTATTTGTTAAATACCCAATTAAATTAAATAAAAAAATTTATAAAATGGCTAATAATTATACAAAATGAATTCCATGCATAGAAAATAGTTAAAAATGATTACTTAGTATTAAAAAGTACAAATGATTAATTTCTGGATAAACAATAGTATAAAATCATATGATTGGGCTATAATTGTAAAGTTATTGCAATTATAGCCAAAATATGTCAATTGGTTAATTATGAAATAATTTGGTCTTAGTAGGACCCTAAATAATTAATGAAACCAAGAAATGCATTTGAAATCATTTGTAATGCAATTTTATAATTATTTATTGGAAATAAAATGCTGGGTAAATTAACAAAAATATAGGAAAATTATGAAAAAATATCAATTGTTATTGATACATGATTTTGATGTTATATATGCAATTTTAAAATATTTTGAGGAAAAACTGGGTATCAACAGCCCCACTATGCTATTCTTGATTGTCATGCCAAGACCGTGACACTGGCTATGCCAGGCTTACAGAGGTTAGAGTGGAGGGGTACCTTAGAGTATACTCCCCGTAGAGTCATTTCCTTCTTTAAGGCTCAACGGATGGTTGAGAAGGGGTGTGATGCGTATTTGGCCTATGTGAGAGATGTTAGTGCTGATACCCCTACAGTTGAGTCAGTTCCAGTTGTGAGGGACTTCCCTGCTGTATTTCCAGCTGATCTTCCGGGTATGCCGCCCGACAGAGATATTGATTTCGGCATTGATTTGTTGTCGGGCACTCAGCCCATTTCTATTCCTCCCTATCGCATGGATCCTCCTGAGTTGAAATAGTTGAAGGAGCAGTTACATGAGTTGCTTGATAAGGGTTTCATCATACCTAGTGTGTCACCTTGGGGTGCTCCGGTGTTGTTTGTGAAGAAAAAGGATGGTTCTACGCGTATGTGTATTGACTATCGGCAGCTGAACAAGGTTACAGTGAAGAACATGTATCCTTTGCTTCAAATTGATGATATTTTTGACCAGTTACAGGGTGCCAGGGTATTTTCCAAGATTGACTTGCGATCTGGCTATCATCAGTTAAAGATTCGGGAGCCGGAAATCAAGAAGACTGCCTTCAGGACCAGATATGGCCACTATGAGTTTCTTGTCATGTCATTTGGGATGACCAATGCCCCAGCAGTCTTTATGCATTTGATGCACAGTGTGTTCCCGCCTTATCTTGATTCCTTCGTCATTCTATTTATTGATGACATCTTGGTATATTCCCGGTCTCATGAGGATCATGAGCAGCATTTTAGGGTTTTGCTTCAGACTTTTGAGGAGAAAAAATTGTATGCAAAATTTTCTAAGTATGAATTTTGGCTCGATTCAGTGGAATTCTTAGGCAACGTGGTGTCTTGTGATGGGATCAAGGTAGATCCGAAGAAGGAGGAGGTGGTACAGAGTTGGCCAAGACCGTCATCCGCTACTAAGATCCGCAGTTTCCCTTGTTTGGTAGGGTATTATGGCTGCTTTGTAGAAGGATTTTCATCCATTGCAGCACCTATGACAAGACTGCCTAGAAGGGGGCCTCGTTAGGTGGTCTGAGGAGTGTGAGGAGAGCTTTCAGAATCTCAAAAGACAACCCTGACTACAACTCCAGTGTTGGTATTGCCTACAGCTTCAGGATCTTATACAGTCTATTGTGATGCCTCGAGGATTGACCTTGGAGCGATTTTGATGTAGGACGATAGGGTGATTACCTACGCGCCCAGACAGTTGAAAATGCATGAGAAGAACTATCCAGTTCATGATCTCGAGTTGGCAACTATTGTTCACGCCCTGAAGAACTGGCGTCATTATTTATGCGGTGTTCCCTGTGAGATTTTCACGGATCACCGGAGTTTGCAACACTTGTACAAGCAGAAAGACCTTAATTTGCGCCAACAGAGATGGTTGGAGTTACTCAAGGACTATGACATCACTATATTATACCACCCGGGGAAGGCCAAAATGGTGGCTGATCCCTTGAGTCGTCGGGCAGAGAGTTTGGGGAGTTTAGCATATCTTGCGGCAGGGCAGAGGCCCTTAGCCTTGGATGTTCAGTCTTTAGCCCGTCAGTTCGTGAGATTGAATCTTTCAGAGCCTTGACGGGTTTTAGCTTGTGTGGTTGCTCGGTCTTCTCTTTATGACCGCATCAAAGAGCGCCAGTATGACGATCCCTACCTTATGGTTCTTCAGGATAGGGTTCGGCGAGGGGATGCCAGAGATGTGACTATAGGAGATGATGGCATTATGAGGATGCATGGTCAGATTTGTGTACCCAATATGGATCGTCTTCGGGAGTTGATTCTTGAGGAGGCACATAGCTCGTGGTACTCCATTCATTTGGGTACCGCGAAGATGTACCAGGACCTGAGACATCACTACTGGTGGAGAAGGATGAAAAAGGATATAGTGGAGTTTATGGCCAAGTGTCTCAACTGTCAGCAAGTTAAATATGAGCATCAGAGACCAGGAGGGTTGCTTAGCAGATTGAGCTTCCAGAGTCGAAGTGGGAGCGTATCACCATGGAATTTGTGGTTGGACTTCCTCGGACTTTGAGAAAGTTCGATGCTATTTGGGTGATCGTGGAACAGCTGACCAAGTCAGCCAAATATATTCCAGTGTTGACTACATACTGCTCAGATAGGTTGGCTAAGATTTATATCAGGGAGATTGTCCGCCTTCACGGTATTCCAGTATCTATCATTTCATACAAAGGTACTCGGTTAACTTCACGGTTCTGGAGAGCCGTTCAGCAGGAGCTAGGAACCAGGGTAGAGTTAAGCACAACCTTTCACCCTCAGACGGACGGGCAGTCCGAGCGCACGATTCAGATTCTTGAGGATATGCTTTGTCCCTGTGTGATGGAGTTTGGAGGGTCATGGGACAAATACTTTCCACTTTCATAGTTTGCTTATAATAACAGCTAATAGTCTAGCAATCAGATGGCATCGTATGAGACTTTGTATGGTAGACGGTGTTGGTCTCCAGTGGGATGGTTCCAACCGGGCGAGGCCCGATTGTTGGGCACAGATTTGGTCCAGGATGCCTTGGACAAGGTGAAGGTGATTTAGGAAAGACTTCGCATAGCTCAGTCCAGGAAGAAGAGTTACGCGGACCGGAAGGTTTGTGATTTTGCATTTATGACTGGTGATCAGTTTTTGCTTCGGGTATCGCCTATGAAGGGCGTCATGTGGTTCGGGAAGAAGAGCAAGCTGAGTCTGAGGTTCATTGGCCCTTTTGAGATATTGGGGCGCGTTGGGGAGGTTGCATGTGAGCTTGCCTTACTTCCCAGCCTAGCAGGAGTTTATCCGGTATTCCACGTCTCTATGCTCCAAAAGCATTACAGTGATCTAGCTCATGTATTGGATTTCAGTTCAGTCCAATTGGACAAGGATCTATCTTATGTTGAGGAGCCAATATCCATTTTAGATAGGAAGGTCAGAAAGCTCAAGTCGAAGAATATTGCATAAGTAAAGGTTCAGTGTGGGGTCAGCCGGTCGAGGAGGCGACTTAGAAGACCGAGCAGGATATGCGCAGCCAGTACCCTCATCTTTTCTCAGCTTCAGGTATGTCTTTATGCTCGTTCGAGGGCGAACGATTTTCTTAAGAAGGGGAGAATGTAACGACCCGATCGGTCATTTTGAGTGTTAGCACCCCGATTCCCTAATAATTGCTTTCCCCACGTTTGTTTCTTCTTTAGGTGTCGGAGTGGTTAGTTGTAGATTTCGGTGAGTTTTGGGACACATAATCCCTAACTATGAGTATAAACCTTAAAAATCGTACCGTAGTTGGAACTATGTGAAGACAGGTCCGGAATGGAATTTCGTCGACTCCGCTAGCTCTATTGGGTGATTTCGGTGTGAGGAGTGCGTCCGGAGTGTGTTTTCAAGGTCTGTAGTAGATTTAGGCTTAAATTGGCGAAAGTTAGAATTTCGGCAATTTCTGTCGATAGGTGAAATTTTTATATCGGGCTCGGATTGGGTTCCAGAAGTGGTTGTAGGTATGTAGTGTCATTTGTGACCTGTGTGTCAAACTTAAGGTCATTCAGACTAGTTTTGTCGTGTTTCGGCATCGGTTGTTGATTTTTGAACATTTCTAAGTTCTTAGGCTTGAATCCATGTATAATTCATGATTTTGATGTTATGACATGTGATTTGAAGGCTCGACTAAGTTCGAATGAGGTATTAGGACTGGTTGGTATATTTTATTGAAGTCTCGGGAGCCTCAGGTGAGTTTCGGATGCTCAACGGGGAGATTTTTTACTTAAACAAACAGCTGAAGTTTTGCTTGTTCTGGTGTTTCGCACCTGCGGAAGGGAAGTCGCAGGTGAGGACACGCAGGTGCAGTTGTGAATGCGCAGGTGCGATTTTGGATAAGTCCGACTGGGCTCGCAGATGCGGCTCCAACCCAATTAATGAGTTTCGCACCTGTGATGCCATTTCCGCAGGTGCGGCTCAATTGAACGCAGAAGCGAAAATCGCTGGTCAGAAATATCAAATTCGAGGGTTTGAATCTCATAACTTCTAAAACGATTTGGAGCTCGGAAATAGACGATTTTTGGTGGATTTTGAATAGGAGATTAATAGGTAATGATTCCTAATCCTATTTCGTTTGTATTTCATTAATCTATAGTAAGTTCCTTAATCTAATCAAGTAATTTGAGTGGAAAAATAGAAAAAAAGGTAGAAATGTTCCCCAATTGAAAATCCGAAAATTTAATGGGATTTTGACGTCAGATTTTGATGACTATTGTTCGAGAGTGTTCGTGAGTGAATGGGTGTTCTAAATTGGTAACTTTCACTCGATTCCGAGTCATGGCCTCGGTGTCATTTTGGGCGATTTTCCTAATTTCGCGCATTAGCTTCAAATTAATTAGTTAGATTAATTTTTTAAACTTATATTTATATTATGCAATTGAATTGAATAGGTTTGGGCAATTTGAAGTCGGGTACTCGTGGCAAGAACATGATTTCGAGTTGAGTTGAGCAGTCGAGGTAAGTGGCTTGCCTAACTCTGGGTTGGGGACTTTCCCTTAGGTTATTTATTTTTGACAAATTGTTGTGTGGGTGCCGTGTACGTGAGGTTACGAGTACGTACACGGGCCATTCTTGCAGATATCCTATTTTACCAACAAAATTTATAAATTGTTTCTTTTGCCTTCTATTACGTTGCTTCAATGTGTTAAACTGTTTGTCTTAGATTAGGGAAGCATGCCTATTTGTTTTCATAATGACTTGCCTATCTGACACTCCGTGAGCCATGTTTAACTAGTTTTTCCTACTTTCCTACCTGTGATTGTTGAATTGTATTAAATTGATGATTTTCTATTGTTCACATAGCATTGCATATTTAAATTGGGGACTACGGACGTATTCTAGGTGATCCCCCATGTACTGCATATTTAAACTGGGGACTACAGACGTATTCTAGGAGATCCCCATGTACTGCATATTAATATTGGGGACTACAGACGTAGTCTGAGAGATCCCCCATGTACTGCATATTTAAATTGGGGACTACGGACGTATTCTGAGAGATCCCCCATGTACTGCATATTTAAATTGGGGACTACGGACGTATTCTGGGAGATCCCCCTTGTACTGCATAATCATTTGGAACTACGGGACGGTATCCCAGGAGATTCCACTTTGTGATACGTGCCGAGCCGAGTGCTCTCTTACTGTTATGTTCTAGATTATATCCTTTAATTGCACCTGGTAGAAATTTCTTATCTTTCGCACTGTTTTTGCACTCTATTATTTATAAATCCAGTAGAGCCTTAACCTGACCTCGTCATTACTTGACTGGGGTTAGGCTTGGTACTTACTGGGTACCAAATTGTGGTGTACTCATGCCCTTTCCTGCACATGTTTTTCTTGTGCAGATCCAGGTACGAGTTTTTAACCGCGTGGCTAGAGTGCGTTGCACCAGTTCCAGGAGACCGTAAGGTATTTCTGCCGCGTCCGCAGAATCCTCTGAGTCACCTTCCATTATGGTCTATATTGAGATTTTCTATGTACTTCATTCCAGTTGTTTTAGAGCTACTGTAGTATAGAATCTTGTGACTATATTGTGACATTCCAGGTTTGGGTATTATACTTGTACATGCCGAGCGACGTTGTTATGCGTATTTAGACATTCTTTTTTTCTTGTCTTTATTTTTATCGCTTTTAATTAAGATTTATCCGCAAACATTTAGGCTTACATAGTCGTAGAGACTAGGTACCGTCACAATACCTTTCGGATGGCAAATCGGGTCATGACAAGTTGGTATCCGAGCGTCTAGGTTCATAGGAGTCACAAGTCGGTTTATTAGAGTCTCGCGGATCGGTACGTAGACGTCCGTATCTATCTTCGGGAGGCTATTTAACTGTTAGGAACAATCACATTCTTTGGATTTCCTTGTCGTGCTAGTAATTGACATCAAAATTCTAAAACTCCATTCTACTCTTTCTCACAGATGGTGAGGACCCGTCCGAACAGACCGATGATCAAGCACCCGAGCAACTAGCTAGACCCTCTAGAGGCAAGGGCAGGTGTAGAGGACGAGCACGCGGTGTAGCCCGAGCATCGGCGAGAGCAGCGACAGTGGAGCCCATAGCAGCTCTAGTTGGAGGGCTGGCACAAGAGGTCCCTATTGCTGCTCCAACCCTCCAGGAGACTTTGGCTCAGTTCATGAGCATATTCAGCATTCTGACTCAGGCTGGGTTACTTCTGATAGCCCAGCCACATCTCAGGCCGAGGGAGGGGCACAGACTCCCGCAACCCGCACTTCTGAGTAGAGGGTTCATGTGGATCAGGCCCCAAAGTACATTCCCATACTTCCAATGGTTCCAGTTCAACACGAGGCCAGGGCAGCTACTTTTGAGGCAGAGTAGCTCAGACTTGAGAGGTACAAGAAGTACCACCCACCTACTTTCAGTGGACTAGCTTCAGATGACGCTCTAGTTTTTTTTAGGAGTGTCATCGTATTCTCTGCACTATGGGCATTGTGGAGACGAGTGAGGTTTCTTTCACCACTTTCCAGGTAAGGGGAGCGGCTAACAGTGGTGGCGTGCCTATGAGCTAAGTAGTCCGGACGAGGCAGCTTCACTCACTCGGACTCAGTTCTTAGAGATGTTTTTGCGTGAGTATGTTCCCTAGAGCCTCAAAGATGCTTGGCGTGCAGAGTTCGAGCAGTTACGCTAGGATACTAATACTGTGTCAGAGTATGCAGTCTGTTTTAGTGACTTGGCTCGTCATGCACCGGCCTTGGTTGTCACGATCAGAGAGAGAGTTCGAAGCTTCATTGAGGACTCTACCCCGGTATTCGGACCAGTATGGCCAGAGAGTTGGGGATGGATATCACATACCAGCAGGCAATGAGTATTGATCGGAGGATAGAGGGCATGTTTGCTCAGGATAGAGAGGAGAGGGAGGCCAAGAGTTCTTGAGAGACTGGTCATTATTCAGGAGACCGTGCGCCAGCAGCACGTTAGGAGGGGTTTTGTGAGTCGCCCAGTTCATTCAGCTCTTCCAGCAGCCAGTGGTATTTCAGCTCCTCATAGACCTCAGGAGCCATATTATGCACCGCCAGTATCTAGTAGGCCTCATGCTCGAGGAGTTATTACCGGCCAGCCCAGCAGGCTAGTTCAGAGTCAGTCTCAGCCGCAGCATCCTCAGAGGGGATGTTTTGAGTGTGGTGACACTTGTCACATGATTAGATATTACCCTACAGCTAGGATGGGTGCATCATTTCAGACTTATCAACCTCCACGTGCTTCACCAGGTCCTCCGTCTATGCTTCTAGCCCCAGTTGCTATCCCACCTTCTCATAAAGCTTGAGGTGTAGGTGGGGGAGGTCGAGGTCGCCCTAGAGGGGGAGGCCAGGCTAGGTACTACACCCTTCCAGCCCGTTCAGAGGTCGTCGCTTCAGGCTCAGTCATCACATGTATCGTCCCTATTTTTCATAGGGACGCATCAGTATTATTTGACCCGGGCTCTACTATTCATATGTGTCTTTTTATTTTGCTTCACATTTGGGGATATCTCGGGATTCTTTGAGTTCCCCCGGTTTATGTTTCTACTCCTGTGGGAGATTCTCTCGTTTTTGATCGCGTATATCGGTCATGTTTGATTGTTATCAGTGATTTTGAGACCAGAGCTGATTTATTATTACTCGCTATGGTAGATTTCGATGTTATCTTTGGCATGGACTGGTTGTCGCCCCACTATGCTATACTTGATTGTCAAGCCAAGACCGTGACACTGGCTATGCCAGGCTTACCGAGGTTAGAGTGGAGGGGTACCTTAGAGTATACTCCTCGTAGAGTCATTTCCTTCTTTAAGGCTTAGCGGATGGTTGAGAAGGGGTATGATGCGTATTTTGCCTATGTGAGAGATGTTAGTATTGATACCCTTACAGTTGAGTCAGTTCTAGTTGTGAGGGACTTCCCTGATGTATTTCCAGCTGATCTTCTGGGTATGCCGCCCGACAGATATATTGATTTCGGCATTGATTTGTTGCTGGGCACTCACCCCATTTCTATTCCTCCCTATCGCATGGCTCCTCCTGAGTTGAAGGATTTGAAGGAGCAGTTGCAGGAGTTTCTTGATAAGGGTTTCTTCATACCCAGTGTGTCACCTTGGTTCTATGCATATGTGTATTGATTATCGACATCTGAACAAGGTTACTGTGAAGAACATGTATCCTTTGCCTAACATTGATGATATATTTGACCAGTTAGAAGAGCCAGGGTATTTTCCAAGATTGACTTACGATCTGGCTATCATCAGTTGAAAATTCGAGAGCCGGATATCCCGAAGACTGCCTTCGGGATCAGATATGGCCACTATGAGTTTCTTGTCATGTCATTTGGGCTGACCAATGCCCCAGCAGCCTTTATGCATTTGATGCACAGTATGTTCCAGCCTTATCTTGATTCCTTCGTCATTGTGTTTATTGACGACATCTTGGTATATTCCTGGTCTCAGGAGGATCATGAGAAGCATTTGAGGGTTGTGCTTCAGACTTAGAGGGAGAAACAATTGTATGCAAAATATTCCAAGTGTGAATTTTTGCTCGATTTAGTGGCATTCTTAGGAAACGTGGTGTCTTGTGATGGGATCAAGGTAGATCCGAAGAAGGGGGAGGTTGTACAGAGTTGGCTTGGACCATCATCCGCTACTGAGATCCGTCGTTTCCTTGGTTTGGCATGGTACTATCGCCGCTTTATAGAGGGATTTTCATCCATTGCAGCACCTATGACCAGACTGACCCAGAAGGGGGCTCCGTTCAGGTGGACTGAGGAGTGTGAGGAGAGATTTCAGAAGCTCAAGACAGCCTTGACTACAGCTCCGGTATTGGTATTGCCTACGGGTTCAGGATCCTATACAGTCTATTGTGATGCCTCGAGAATTGGCCTTGGAGCGGTTTTGATGCAGGACGGTAGGGTGATTGCCTACGTGTCCACACATTTGAAAGTTCATGAGAAGAACTATCCAGTTCATGATCTTCAGTTGGAAGCTATTGTGCACGCCCAGAAGATCTGGCGTCATTATTTATACAGTATTCCCTGTGAGATTTTCACGGATCACCGGAGTTTGCAGCACTTGTACAAGCAGAAGGACCTTAATTTGCGCCAACGGAGGTGGTTGGAGTTACTCAAGGACTATGACATCACTATATTATACCACCCAGGGAAGGCCAATGCGGTGGCCGACGCCTTGAGTCGCCGGGCGGTGATTTTGGGGAGTTTGGCATATCTTCCGGCAGGGGAGAGGCCCTTAGCCTTGGATGTTCAGTCTTTAGCCAGTCAGTTCGTGAGATTGTATCTTTCAGATTCTTGATGGGTTTTATCTTGTGTGGTTGCTTGGTCTTCTCTTTATGACCGCATCAAAGAGCGCCAGTATGATGATCCCCACCTTCTGGTTCTTCAGGACAGGGTTCGATGAGGGGATGCCAGAGATGTAACTATAAGAGATGATGGCGTGATGAGGATGCAGGGTCGGATCTGTGTTCCCAATATGGATGGGCTTCAGGAGTTGATTCTTGAGGAGGCACATAGCTTGCGGTACTCCATTAATCCGGGTACCGCGAAGATGTACCAGGACCTGAGACAGCACTACTGGTGGAGAAGGATGAAAAAGGATATAGTGGAGTTTGTGGCCAAGTGTCTCAACTGTCAGCAAGTTAAATATGAGCATCAAAGACCAGGAGGGTTGCTTCAGCAGATTGAGCTTCCAGAGTGGAAGTGGGAGAGGATCACCATGGACTTTGTGGTTGGACTTCCTCGAACTTTGAGAAAGTTTGATGCTATTTGGGTGATCGTGGATCGGCTGACCAAGTCAGCCCATTTTATTCGAGTGTTGACTATATACTCCCCAGAGAGGTTGGCTGAGATGTATATCAGGGAGATTGTCCGCATTCACGGTATTCCAGTATCTATCATTTCATACAGAGGTACACGGTTAACTTCACGGCACTGGAGAGCCATTCAGCAGGAGCTAGGCACCAGGGTAGAGTGGAGCACAGCCTTTCACCCTCAGACAGACGGGCAGTCCGAGCGCACGATTCAGATTCTTGAGGATATGCTTTGTGCCTGTGTGATGGAGTTTGGAGGATCATGGGACCAATAGTTTCAAATTTCAGAGTTTGCTTATAATAACAGCTACCAATCCATCATTCAGATGGCACCGTATGAGACTTTGTATGGTAGACGGTGCCGGTCTCCAGTGGCATGGTTCGAGCGGGGCGACCCCTGATTGTTGGGTACAGATTTGGTCCAGGATGCCTTGGACAAGGTGAAGGTGATTTAGGAGAGACTTCGCCCAGCTCAGTCCAGGAAGAAGAGTTACGCGGACCGGAAGGTTCGTGACTTGGCATTTATGATGGTGATCGGGTTACGCTTCGGGTATCGCTTATGAAGGGCGACATGAGGTTCGGGAAGAAGGGTTAGTTGAGTCCAAGGTTCATTGGCCCTTTTAAGATATTGCGATGCGTTGGGGAGGTTGCTTATGAACTTGCCTTACCTCCCAGCCTAGCAGGAGTTCATCCGGTATTCCACATCTCTATGCTCCGGAAGCATCACAGTGATCCGGCTCATGTATTGGATTTTCAGTTCAGTCCAATTGGACAAGGATCTATCTAATGTTGAGGAGCCAGTAGCCATTTTGGATAGGCAAGTCAGAAAGCTCAGGTCGAAGAATATTGCATCAGTAAAGGTTCAGTGGGGGGTCAGCTGGTCGAGGAGGCGACTTAAGAGACCGAGCAGGATATGCACATCCAGTACCCTCATCTTTTCTCAGCTTCATGTATGTCTTTATGCTCAATCTAAGACGAACGATTTTCTTAAGAAGGGGAGAATATAACGACATGGTATGTCATTTTGAGTGTTAGCACCTCGATTCCCTAATAACTGCTTTCCCCACGTTTGTTTCTTCTTTTAGGACTTGCTCGAGTGGTTAGTTGTAGATTTCGGTGAGTTTTGGGACACATAGTCCCTAACTATGAGTATAAGCCTTAAATATCAAATTGTAGTTGGAACTGTGTGAATACAGGTCCGGACTAGAATTATGTCGACTCCGCTAGCTCTGTTGGGTGATTTTGGGGTTTGGAGCGCGTCCGGAGTGTGTTTTCAAGGTATGTAGTAGATTTAGGCTTGAATTGGCGAAAGTTTGAATTTCGGCGATTTCGGCCGATAGGTGAAATTTTGATATCGGGCTCGAAAAAGGATTCTGGAAGTGGCTATACGTACGTAGTGTCATTTGTGACATGTGTCTCAAACTTGAGGTCATTCGGACTAGTTTTGATGTTCTTCGGTATCAGTTGTAGATTTTGGAAAATTTCTAAGTTCTTAGGCTTGAATCCATGTATAATTCGTGATTTTGGTGTTATGTGATGTTGTTTGAAGTCTTAACTAAGGTTGCATGAGGTATTAGGACTGGTTGGTAGGTTTGGTTAAGGTCCCGGGGGCCTCGGGTGTGTATCGGATGCTCAACGGGAAGATTTTTTACTTAAGCAAATAGCTGAAGTTTTGTTGGTTCTGGTGTTTCGCACCTGCGGAAGGGGAGCCGCATGTGAGGACACGCAGGTGCGGTAGTGAATGCGCAGGTGCGATTTTGGCTAAGGCCGGCTGGGCTCGTAGATGCGGCTAGAAAACCGCAGATATGGCCCAGAGACCGCAAATGCGAAGCCGCAGATGCGGCCCCATCCCAATTAATAAGTTTTCGCACCTTCCATGCCATTTTCGCAGGTGCGGGACCGCAGGTGCAGCCCAATTGAACGCAGAAGCGGAAATTGCTGGTCAAATATATCAAATTCGAGGGTTTGAATCTCATAACTTCTAAAACGATATGGAGCTCGGGAATAGGCAATTTTGGGTGGATTTTGAAAAGGAGAGCAATAGGTAATGATTCCTAATCCTATATCACTTGTATTTCATTAATCAATAGTAAGTTCCTTAATCTAATCAAGGAATTTGAGTAGAAAAAAAGGTAGAAAAGTTCCCCAATTAAAAATCCGAGACTTTAATGGGATTTTGACATCGGATTTTGATGATTCTTGTTCGAGTGTGTTCGTGAGTGAGTGGGTGTTCTAAATTGGTAACTTTCACTTGATTCCGAGTCGTGGGCCCGAGGGACTTTTTGGGCGATATTCCTAATTTTGCGCTTTAGCTTCGAATCAATTAGTTAGATTAATTTTTTAAACTTATATTTACATTATGCAATTGAATTGAATAGATTTGGTCCATTTGGAGTCGGGTACTCGTGGCAAGAACGTGATTTCGAGTTGAGTTGAGCAGTCGAGGTAAGTGGCTTGCTTAACTCTGTGTTGGGGACTTTCCCTTATGTTGTTTTTTTTTTTTTTTGACAAATTGTTGTGTGGGTGCCGTGTACGTGAGGTTACGAGTACGTACACAGGCCATTCTTGCAAACATTCTATTTTACCATCAAAAATTTATAAATTGTTTCTTTCGCCTTCTATTACGTTGCTTTAATGTGTTAAACTGTTTGTCTTAGACTTGGGAAGCATGCCTATTTGTTTTCATAATGACTTGCCTATATGGCACTCCGTGAGCCATGTTTAACTAGTTTTTCCTGCTTTCCTACCTGTGATTGTTGAATTGTTTTAAATTGATGATTTTCTGTTATTCACATAGCATTGCATATTTAAATTGGGGACTACGGACGTATTCTGGGAGATCCCACCTGTACTGCATATTTAAATTAGGGACTACGGACGTATTCTGGAAGATCCCCTCTGTACTGCACATTTAAATCGGCAACTACGGATGTATTCTAGAAGATCCCCCATGTGCTACATATCTAAGTTGGGGACTACGGACGTATTTTGGAAGATTCCCCCTGTACTGCATATTCATTTGGAACTACGGGACGGTATCCCGGGAGATTCCACTTTGTGATACGTTGTGCGAGCCGAGTGCTCTATTTACTATTACGTTTTAGATTATATCCTTTAATTGCTCCTGGTAGAAATTGCTTATCTTTCGCACTGTTTTTACACTCTATTATTTATAAATCCAGTAGAGTCTTAACCTGACCTCGTCACTACTTGACTGGGGTTAGGCTTGGAACTTACTGGGTACCAAATTGTGGTGTACTCATGCCCTTTCCTGCACTTGTTTTTCGTGTGCAGATCCAGGTACAAGTTTTCAGCTGCATGGCTAGAGTGCATTGCAGCAGTTCCAGGAGACCGTACGGTATTTCTGCCGCGTCCGCAGAATCCTCGGAACCTTCCATTTAGGTCTATATAGAGATATTCTATGTACTTCGTTCCAGTTGTTTTAGAGCTACTGTAGTATAGAAGCTTGCGACTATATTTTGACATTCTGGGTTTTGGCATTATACTTTTACATGTCGAGCGGCGTTGTTATGCTTATTTAGACTTCCTTTTTTCCTGTCTTTATTTTTACCGCTTTTAATTAAGATTTATCCGCAAATATTTAGGCTTACCTAGTCGTTGATACTAGGTGCCGTCACGATACCTTTCGCAGGGTAAATCGGGTCGTGACATATTTGATTTTATAATTGTGTTTTTTGGTATGGTTTGTTTGATGTTTATGCTTTATTCATTATAAAGTTTATCCTCTTGAAAAGTTTGGTTGATTTTTATTTTAATTATTCATTGTTAGTAAGTACCAAAAATGCAGTATTTTATTAGTGTTGGTACATCAGATTAACTACTATCCTTCATAGTTTTACAACGTTACTTTCTTTTTATCTCATTGATTATTATTTTTTTTACAATTTCTTTTTTCTTTTGTATCTTGGTGTGTAGGTTTTCTTGAGTTTACAAAAATTGTTGCAAGGTTGGGAGATGGTAAGGACTCGCCACCACCTATAGTTGTGGAATGTTAAAATATCAATCGGGGCAATGACAGATAGATAATGATATTCCTAATGAAAAACAATCTACTTATTTTCTTTGAAATGCAACCTTCTGGACTTATATCAATATTGTTGCGTTTTTTTAACGATCCCACTTGTCGTTTTGAGTATCTGCACTTCGCTCAGTAATTTAGAACCAAACTCTATGTTTCGAAGCTTTTAGAGCCTCATTCTAGCCTTCTTTGATTTGTGTGTACATTCCGGGTATTGACCCGGGAGGCTTATATGATAAAAAACTTATAAAAACAAGAATTTTTGCCTAAAAAGTTAATTTTAGTTGACTTCGGTTAATGTTTTGAGTAAACAGACTCGGACCCATGTTTTGACGGTCCCGGTGGATCCTTATTGAAATATGGGACATGGGCGTACGCCCGGAATCAAATTCGAGGTCCCTAGCTTGAGTTATGGATTTTTATTGAAAAATTAAAAGTTTGAAAAATCTATTGTTTTTAAGAATTGATTGAATTTTTGGCATTGTTGATATCGAGTCCGTATTTTGGTTTCGGAGCCCCATACATGTCTAATATAATATTTTTGAATTATCTGTGAAATTTTGTGGGAAACGGAGTCGGTTTGACGTGATTCGGACGTCCGGTGGTAAAAATAGAGATTTCAAAGCTTTATTGAAAACTTCATTTATTTTGGTGTTCAATTCATAGCTCTAGGTGTTATTTTGGTGATTTGATCGCACGAGCAAGTTCGTATGATGTTTTTAGACTGGTGTGCACTTTTGGTTTTGAGTTTGCAAATATTTTATGGCAATTGCGAAAACACTGTTCATCTGCAATTGCGGACCTTTTATGGAAATTGCGAAAACACTGTTCATCTGCAATTGCGAATATTTTATGGCAATTGCGAAAACACTGTTCATCTGCAATTGCGAATATTTTATGGCAGTTGCGAAAACACTGTTCATCTGCAATTGCGAACCTTTTATGGCAATTGCGAAAACACTGTTCATCTGTAATTGCAAACCTTTTATGGCAATTGCGAAAACACTGTTAATTCGCAAATGCGAAGTTTTGTCCGTAAATGCGATACCTGCAACTGAATAAAAGATGACTTAGACTGGATTTTTTATTTATTTCCCAAATTTTCAAAACCTAAACCACAATAGGCGATTTTCCAAAGAACGTTCTTCCCCAAATCATTGGTAGGTGATCTTAAACTAATTTCTTTCAATCTTTCACACTTTTTCATAACATTCAACAAAAAATCTAAGGTTTTCATGGTGAAATTGGGGGGTGTTGGGTAGAAATTAGGGATTTAGACCTCAAATTGAGGTCGGATTCCAAAACCAATTATAAATCCGGGATCGAGGGTGAATGGGTAATCGTGTTTTGGTCTGAATTTCGGGTTTGGACCAAGTGGGCCCGGGTATTGACTTTTGTTGACTTTTTAGAAATTGAATAAAAATCACAGATTTATTAATCGAAATTGTTTTCTCTTGCATTGTGTGATGTATTCAAGTCGTCATTGGCTAGATTAAATTGAACGGAGGCGAATTTGTAGAGGAAAAGGCTAAGTTGAGTGTTGAGTTAGCCGAATCGAGGTAAGTGTTTTGTCTAACTTTGTTGAGGGAATTTTTTCTCCTATTTGTCATTGTTTGCTACATGGGGGTTACATATATGAGGTGACGAGCATATATGTATGTGCCGTAGTTAATCATGCTCGGGGGTAGATGATGTTATAATTGTGTCTTGTAGAATTACGTAATTTCTTTGCTTCATGCCTCGCTTGATTTACTGATATTAAGAACGTAGTATAAAATGTTAGAAATAAATACCTAGCCTAATATAACTTGATCAAATTTGATATAATTCTGAAAATATATTAATGTGTCTAGTTTGGTCATCTTTATGCGTAAACACTACTACATTGCTACGGCCGATATTTTGAGATACTGGATTCTATACTTGTGTTGTTAATAAATTGTGAGATTTGTGGAAGTACTTGAATTGTATGGCCCTTGAGGGTTCATTGACTCATTGTTGGCTTGTAAAGCACTGATTGAGAATTTGTTCGGAATATTCGTTGAACACTCGCCTCGATGTTATTTATACTTCCTGCCTTGCCATTTTATTGATATTCATATGCTTGGTAAGGAAAAGTGTAAAGCACGAAAGGTGATGCCGTGCCATTTTATATTCATTATCATGTGAGGAAGAGTGTAAAGCACGAAGGGTGATCCAGTTCATTATCATGTGAGGTAGAGTGTAAAGTACGAAGGGTGATGTCGTTCCATTTTATATTCATTATCATGTGAGGAAGAGAGTAAAGCACGAAGGGTGATGTTGTGCCATTTTATATTCATTATCAGGTGAGGAAGAGTGTAAAGCACGAAGGGTGATCCCGTTCCATTTCATATACATTATCATGTGAGGAAGAGTGTAAAGCACGAAGGGTGATGCCCTGTTACGACCCAAATTTCCCTCCGTTGGGTATCGTGATGGAACCTAGTCTTAGGGACTAGGTAAGCCTAACATTTGCTGAATAACGACAATAATCAAAGGAAATCTAACAGTCTCGATATAGAAATCTTGACAGAATTTATAATTTCCCAAAACCGGTAATACAAGCCATAAGCTCTATAGATTTACTACAACTTCTAAATACAACTGTTTAGAAATAAGTAAGAAGAGTTGAATAAAAGTAGGAAGGTGACTCTGAAGCCTGCGAACGCAGCAGCAGGTTTACCTTGAGTCTCTTTGGAAATGATCCGCGCAACTGCTAACAATCAATACCTGTATCTGCACAAAAATGCACAAAAGTGTAGTATGAGCACACCACAATGGTGCCCAGTATGTATCAAGACTAACCTCAGTGAAGTAGTGACGAGGACTAGTCAAGACACCACTGGTCTAATAAATTAAACATACATGAATATAGAAATGACCGAACATAACATCTATCTAAAGACTACACGATATAATTAACAATATGACAATATAGTGCGGAGGGAATTACAACAGTTAATCAACGGAACAGCATAATAATACACAAAAGGATGGACAGAAATACAAGCCAAAATCGGAAGCCAAAACATAATAAAAACACTAGTAACTCAGCACTGCATTAGTTTTTCCACATCAGGCCTTAGCCAACAAACCCAATAAATTGGTCAAATCTTCGAGTGAAACCTTTCAATCACAAGTTTATATTGAAAGCTTTAAAAATATAATCATTTCAGTTGGAAAATTCCCTTTGAAATGTACTTCCTCCCAAGATATATAAATATACTTTACAAAACGAAATCCTCAAACGTAATTCCTTTCAATAAAAGCTTTTCAAATGTACCTTTCCAATAAATATTTTTCAAACATAGTTTCCTTCAAGATAAATGTTTTACAAACATACCTTTTGAAAATACTAACCTTGCAAACATAGTTTCCTTCAAGGTAAATGCCTTTAAACTTTACTTTTCAATAATTTTCTTTCAGACATAAGTTTCTTCCCGTCCCGTAGTTCAGAATCAGTCATGCAATACAGGGGGATCTCCCAGAATACGTCTGTAGTCCCAAAATAAAGATGCAGTGTTGGGGGATCTCCCGGAATATTTTCGTAGTCCCAAAGTAAATATGCAGTACAGGGGGAAAGCTCCCAGAATACATCTGTAGTCCCAATTTAAATATGCAATGCAGTACAGGGGGAAAGCTTCTAGAATACGTTCGTAGTCCCAGTTCAAATATGAAATACAGTACAGGTGGAACAACTAAAACACGATAGAACATCGCACATTGCCACAACAAGCACAAAGCAACAAAAGACAGAAATGCCAAATGCGACGAGAAAATCAATACAAGAACTTAAATCACGAGAATGGTAAAACTCACTCATAAGAAGTAGCCACTGAAGGGAATGCCCAGCACAAAGAGAAATAGTGTAAAGAGGGAAAAAAACAAAGCAAATATAGAAACGATTCTCAATATTCAAGTTCACAACAAAAAAAAGAAACCAAATCATCCCCGCGAAGAAAAACAGCTATAACCAATCTCGCTTAAACAATTAGCTTCACAAAATAACACTCAGCTTGAACAATGCTCAGTAATAGGCCACACCAAGGAGATACCATCAACATGAATGATTATCAAACTAAACCTAAGTAGAACTTAAGGGGAAATCATATAAATCACAGTATACGACTCACGGGCATGCTTGACACCAACGTATAGATATTCCAATTACGGCTAAACAATTATAGGGAGAGATTATACTAATTCTAGTTAAGTAGGCAGTTTATGAAAGAAAATATAGCATGATGGTAGAAGAGGTAAAGTATTCAGTTAAGTCAATTAATGTCAAATAAGCAACAAGGGAAAACTAAGCAAGTAACTTCTAATTAAGCAGGAAGAAATGAACTAGCGACCAGGAACTCAAATATAACAATTTCAACTTCATACACAGGAAATATAAGGACCTAAGAGTCCTAAAAGGCCAAATTTATACAAAAAAGTCCGAGTACGCACTCGTCACCTTGCGTACACGGGCTACAATCAACATAGAAGACTCAAATCCTAAGGGGTAGTTCCCCCACACAAGGTTAGGCAAGATACTTACCTCGACGGCGACAACCCGGTACTCTAAAATGGACTTCTCAGGAAAAAAGACCTCTGAACGGATCAAATCCAACTATAACAACTCCAAAACACACATAAATCGTATAAGGAACTATTCCAAATAATAAAGTTTCAATCTTTACAAATATATAAAAATCGACCCAAAAGTCGACCCCCGGGCCTGCACCTCGGAACCTGACAAAATTTACAAAAATTGAATACCCATTCCAATACGAGTTCAACCATACAAATTTTATCAATTTCGATACCATTTGGTCCCTCAAATCACGATTTTTTATTTTAGAAATTTTCTTCCAAAACCAACATTTTCCTCAACTCAAAACACAAATTAAATGATGAAAATGAAGATAAAATCATGGAATATATTCAATTCTAGTTAAAGAACACTTACCCATTCGATTTGTGTGAAACCCCCATCAAAAATCGCCAAGAACCGAGCTCTACAAGTCAAAATATGATAAAAATGGCCTAACCTTCGATTTTGGAATATGATCTGTCTGCCCAGATTTTTAAGCATTGTGATCGCGAGAGTTTAAGTGCGATCGCGTAGAGGAAAATAATTACTGGCCTAAAATGTGTTATGCGATCGCGTAAGGACTAATTCGATCGCATAGAAGGAAAATATTCACTGACCAAAAATGTGTTATGCGATCACGTAAGGACTGATGCAATCGTATAGAAGGAAAATATTTACTGACCAAAAAATGCGCTATGCGATCGCGTAAGGACTTATGTGATCGCATAGAAGGAAAATGTGTACTGACCAAAAAATGTGTTATGTGATCGCGTATGGAATGATGCGATCGCGAAGAGTAAAAATTGGGCGAGTCACAGAACACTATGCGATCGCGTCTATGCCTATGCGATCGCATAGAAGAAAAACCAGAGGACAGAATCAGCAGCGAAGAATAGAAGAAAATTGACCCGAAGCCCATCCGAAACACACCCGAGGCCCTTGGGACCCCGTCTAATCAGACAAACAAGTCATATAACTTAAAACGAACTCGCTCGAGGTCTCACATCACATAAAACAACGCCGGAACGATGAATCAAACCAAAATTCAAATTTATGAACTTTCAAATCTTCAGATATCAAAATTCGTGCTGAAACATATCAATTCAACCCGGAATGACGCCAAATTTTGCAGAAAGTCCCAATTAACATCCCAGAGGTGTTCCAACTCTCGTAATTGCATTCTGACCCTGATATCCCAAAGAGTCAATTGTGGTCAAACTTCTCAAATTTCCAACTTCCGCCGCATTACCTCAAATTACTCTACGGACCTCCAAAACCAATTTTGGACGCGCGCCTAAGTCCAAAATCACCATACGAGGCTGTTTACATTAACCAAAACTCATTCCAAGGCTGTTTACACAAACGTCAAACCTCCGGTCAACTTCCATCACTTAAGCTTCAAAAATTGAAATTTTCCTTCCAATTCGACTCCGGATTATCCGGTAATTGAATCCAACCACGCATGTAGGTCGATATACACAAAGTGAAGCTGTTCAAGACCTTACGCCACTGAACAGAGCTTAAATTCTCAAAATGACTGGTCAGGTCGTTACATGCCGTGCCATTTCATATACATTATCATGTGAGGAAAGAGCGTAAAGCACCATGGATGATGTCGTGTCGTTTCATTTATATTGTTATACTTTTAATATTGTGAGGCCATGGAACGAAGGGTGTTTCCGTGCAAGTGAGGTTGAGGGACATGCATTATGATGTGATATTTGTTTTCCGTGTATACTTTCCCGCCTTTACCTTGAGTTGTCATTGTCGCCATTATATATTCTGTGTGATATGTTGTTATTGTCCCGTATTTGACCTCTATCTCAATTGTTGTTGTGTTGTCCATGCCTTTTTTTTGCTTAACTTGCATATGCCATGCCTATTTCCTGCTTTTATAATTATACTCATGTTGTACTTATTATGTTGCACCTTAGTTGTGATGACCCAAAAGGTCATCCCGAGTAACTTTAGCTAAATCTGTGTTTCGAGGCCCCGAAAGCTTCCGTTAATCTCACCTCGATATGCGTGCGCATCCCGGGCATGTAGTCGGGAAGCTTCTATGTGAAAACTTGATAAAAATGTAATTTTTGGAATAATTAATTGGATAAAGTTGACTTTGGCCAACATTTTTGGTAAACGGACCCGGACCCGTGTTTTGACGATCCCCGAGGGTCCGTAAGAAAATATGGAACTTGGGCGTATGCCCGGAATTCGAATTCCGAGGTTCCAAGCCCGAGAAATGAATTTTTAAAGAAAATTGTTCTCTAAAAATAATAAAGGTTTTTGAAATTGAATAATTATGTGAAACCCGTGTTACCGGGCATGTATTATGGTTCCGGAGCACGGAACACGTTTATTATATGTTATGTGAGTTATCTGTGAAATTTGGTGTAAAACGAACTTGAAATGACGTGTTTCGGATCAAAATTGGAAAAAAGTTAAGCTTTATGAAGTTTTAAGAAAATTCTATGAGTTTTAAGGTTTAATTCCTTGTTTTTGATGATATTTTGGCGATTTAAAAGCTTGAATAAGTCCGTAGGATATTTTGGGAGTCGTGTGTGTTTTTGGTTTTGAGACTCGAGGGCTCGGGTGAGTTTCGGGTAGCTAACGGGGTGTGAAATGCATGAAAAATCTGGTGTTTTTGATGTTTTGCTGGTGTCTGGTGTAATACCCTTCACGAACGGGGCCAAGGGCTCGCAAACGCGAAGGGTAAATTATGGTGGCCTGGGCTTTACTCTACGCGAACGCGTAGAGGGAGACGCGAACGCGGAGCACTGGACAGTGCTTCTACGCGAACGCGTCCCAGGGGTGCGAACGCGTAGGCTTAGGGTGAGGCCGGGGGCAGGGTAGGTTTGTTCTTCGTGAACGCAGGAGTAGGCTCGCGAACGCGGAAGCCTAGAAAGTTAGAGCTTCACGAACGCAGCCCTGGCTCCGCGAACGCGTAGGTCCCAGCTGCTAACCCTTCGCGAATGCAGCCAGTGGCCCGCGAACGCGAAGGGAAATTTTGCCCAGTGATTTTAATAACCCAAAAACAGAAACATTACGGGATTTAACCCGCTTCTTCTCAAACCTCTTCTTCCCCTTAGGCTATTTTGAAGATTTCCATCACCATAGCTCCATAGGTAAGTGATTCCAACTCTATTTTGCTTCCATTTATCTTCAACAACCACTAGAATCTAGGCCTAAAATCCTAAAATCAAGGTAGAAATTAGGAGTTTTGGGTAGAGTTACGATTTTGGGATTTTTGGGTAATTCAACCCCAATTTGGGGTCGGATTTCAAAACAAATTATATATTCTAACTCGTGGGGTTATGGGTGATCGGGTTTTGGTCCGAGCCTCGTGTTTGGACCAAGCAGGCCTGAGGTCGAATTTTAGAAATTTTGGAAGAATGGTAAGAATTGCATATCTAGGCTATGGGATTGTGTTATTGAGTCTTTATTGATATTATTGATTTAATTATGCCTAGATACCATTGTTTCAGAGTCGGATTATAAAGGAAAGGCGGTCTTAGAGAGCTGATTGCTATACTTTGGACCGAGGTAAGTGTCTTGCCTAACTTTGGTGAGGGAATATGTATTATTTGCTAGGTGCTAAGTGATTATCATGTTCATTGCATAGGTGAGGTGACGGGTACCTATGCAATGTGTGTCAATCATGCCCGTGAGTCTATTTTGATAGAAATTGTAGTATTTCTCCCATGTTTTTCATAGTATGAGGTTGTCTCTACTTGGTAATCTATTCTTGTTGAAAGTATTGGTTGTTGAGATTAAGAAGTGTTGATACGATTGAGAATCCAAGTGTAAAGTATACGATTGAGGTGATTAGTTATAGTTGAGACCCTTGCCGGGCATTTATTGAGTTATTGATTGATGTTTTCCCCTTGCCGGGTGATACTGAAATGTATTTCCACTATGCTGTACTCCTTGCCATTATATCTGTCATTGTTTGGTGAGGAAGAGTGTAAAGCATGAAGGGTGATGTCGTGCCATGATATTTGATTACATTGCATAGTGAGGAAGAGTGTAAAGCACGAAGGGTGATGCCGTGCCATGATTCATATTGATTATAAGCACGAAGGTTAATGTCGTGCCATGATTTATATTGCCTTTCATTGTACATTGCATTGTGAGGAAGAGAGTAAAAGCACGAAGGGTGATGTCGTGCCATGATTTATACTATTTCACATTATACATCGCATTGTGAGGAAGAGAGTAAAAGCACGAAGGGTGATGCCGTGCCATTATTCATATTTCCGGTATTTCTACTTGTTTCGTTAGCTATTGGGTTAAAGTGCCTCCCTTATTTACTTCTATATGTCAGTTTAACTGCTTCATATCACTTGTTCCCCTTTTTTTTCTTCTCCTGTATCCCTTGTCTGCTTATCTCTTGCCTTGTATTATCCCTGTTACTTGCTGTGGAATAGGACAGGTTATCGTTATTGTCAAGTCTAGCCTCGTCACTACTTCGG
>ML270003.1:7657-19685 GCA_005239495.1 Nicotiana undulata | reverse complement strand
AGATATACGTTGGCTGGCCTAGCGGGTTCAACGTTAGGCGCAGTCACGGCCTAAAGGGTGGAATTTGGGTCGTGACACTAAGGTTATGGACTAAGGACGAAGTGAGATCCGCAGTTAAGTTGCATTGTCAGTCCTACATAGGTTATGGTGATGGGTAATCACCCCCCAAGTGTATGTATGATGAGCTCATGCAGTGATTTGATGGCTTTGGAACGACTCTGGGCATGTTCGAGGACGAACGTATGTTTAAGTGGGCAGGATGTATTGACCCGACTGGTCACTTTGAACAATTGCGTCCGGTTTGGCAGTTAGAGGTCACGAGTAGCTCCACACAGTGTAATATGACTTGCGTGCATCTTTGGTTTGGGTGTTCGAAGGGTTCGGAAAGGATTTTAGAAGTGACTCTCATTTTGAGAAGCATGAAATTGAAAGAATTGACCAACGTTTGGCTTTTGAGTATTTGACCTCGGATTGGAGTTTTGATGGTTCTGATCTACTAGGGTGGTGATTTTGGACTTAGGCGTGCATCCATATTTTGATTTGGAGGTTTGTAGGGTAATTTGAAGCATTTTAGCAAAAATTGGAAAGTTGAAGTTTTGGAGGAGTGAGTGGTTTGGCCGAGAGTTGACTTTGGCGATATCGGGGTCAGAATGCGGTCATGGGAGTTGGATCAACTCCATTATGTCATTTGGTACTTTTAAGCAAAATTTGACGTCATTCTGTATTGATTTGGTAGGTTTTGAGGCGAGTTGTAGAAGTTGGAAGATTTGAAAGTTCATGAGTTTGACTCATGGTGTGTTTCGTAGTTTCGACGTTGTTTGATGTGATTTGAGACCTCGAGTGAGTCTGTGTAAGGTTATGGAACTTGTTTGTGTGTTTAGACGGGCTCCTGGGGGCCTCGGATGTGTTTCAGATGGGCTACGGGCCAATTCCTTCTATTTTGGACTGTTAGTTTCTGCCATCTAGTTCCTTAATCCTGTTCGCGTCACTTCCTCCGCGTTCGTGTAGTGCAATTATCGCGTAATTTCATTCGCAATCCCGGAGGCGCCTTTCCCTTCTTCGCATTCGCATCCATCTCTTCGCGTTCACGTAGCTCAGTTCCTGGGCAATCAATTTTTTTATTCGTGATCGCATATGTTTCTTCCCGATCGTGTAGCACTAATTCTGAGCAATAACTATTTCCTTTTTGCGTTCGTGAGTGATAAATCGCGTTCGTGAAGCACATCTTGGCAGCCTCCAATTTTTCTTCTTCACGAACGCGATCAGTCTTCCGCGTTTGCGATGCTTTAGCACCTGCGCAGAATAAATAGTACTATATTCCAAAGGTTAGTCATTTTCACCATTTTTGGAGTTCTAGAGCTCAGTTTTGAGAGATTCTTTGTGGGTTTTCAAGAAAATTGACTGAAAGTGTTCTTCACCTAGAATTTATTATATTCCATGATTTTATCTTTATTTTTATCATTTAATTAGTGTTTTGGGTTGAGGAAAAATGAGGGTTTATAAGAAAACTTTCAAAATGTAAAATGATGATTTGAAGGACGAATTGGTATCGAAATTTGATAATTTTTGTATAGTTGAACTTGTATCGGAATGGATGTTCGTCTTTTGTAAATTTTATCGGGCTTTGAGGTGCGGGCCTGGAGAGTTGACTTTTGTTGACTTTTTGCAAATTGTATAAGGATCATAGCTTTGTTAATTGAAATTGTTTTCTCTTGCATTGCTTGATGTATTTAAGTCATCTTTGGCTAAATTGAGCCGAGTGTTGGTGAATTGGTAAAGGAAAAGCTAAATTGAGTGTTGATCCGGCGAAATTGAGGTAAGTGTCTAGCCTAACTTTGTGTGGGGGAAACCACCCCTTAAGAATTGAGTAAATTGTGATATCTTGTGAAGTGAAATTTGTGTACGCAAGGTGACGAGTGGGTACACGCTCTATATGTGGCATTTGACCGGTTTAGATTGTCTAGTGTCTTTCCATGCTTTTAATTGAATTGTCATAATATGTGGTATCTCGTTGTTAGTCTACTCTTACATGCTTTATATGATGCTGTTAGTATCTACTGTACTTCTTACTCGTTGTTTGGCCTTATATGCCTTAGTTGAAGTCATTACCTTCCTTATTGTTTTGTTACCGCTTAATTGTTGAGATTCTTCTATGTCTTGTACTTATCTTCTACCTGTCCTAATTGTTGATCATGTACCTTACCGGCCATTTCATTTTTGTAAAGATCGTTGTGTTCCTCCGGGTTTTAAGTGGTTCCTTTGTTGTTGATCTAAATTATTGTAACGGGGATCGGGTCGCACGCTGCAATAGGTGAAATAGCGGAGGTGGTGAAATAAGGGAGGATATTTATATTATGATATTGATATTGTTCGGGGGGATCGGGTTGTACACCGCAAAAGGTGAAATAAGGGTGGACTGTTATGGTTAAATAAATGTGAATTATGATATTGATATTATATGGTAGGATCGGTTGCGCGACGCAACATATTTTGTGGCATGATATTGATATTGTACGGTGGGATCGGGTTGCATGCCGCAACAGGTGAAATAAGGGTGAATTGATATGGTGGAATAAGGGTGAATTTTTATATTGATATTATATGGTGGGATCGGGTTGCGCGCCGCACATATTTTGTGATTTGTATTCAATGTTTTGTTGCATTAGTTTCAGTTCTTCATACGAGATACTGAGAATTTGTATTCTCGGTTATTTACTCTTTTTTCGAGGATTGAGTTATCGCGTTGACTTTTCGCCTTGCCGTCATTTCCTGAGTTCTTTTTCCTAATACTATTATTCTGGTAAATTTATTTTCTAGGTGAATTTACTACGTTGAGTCATTGCATCTTCTCCTGCTGAGTTGTTAGTAATATAGTGATTTTAAATAAAAGAATTAATATCATGCTGCCTTGTGTGACTTTTAAGTTAAAACCTGCCATTTATTTGGATACTTACCATTTCTAATAGTTGTCATATTTTACTTCAATTGATTTCTCAACTTAATCTCCTTGGCCTATCTGAGGTTTTTATTTTACTTAAAAAGGAATTGTTATTATATTATAATTCAATCCTATATTAAATTCAGTAGCTTATCCGTTGTTGTATTTAATTGAAAAGGTTATTCTTATTACCCAAATGATTTCTAAAATAAACTCATTTTCTCATTGATTTCCTACTTGGTTCAGAAGCTTTAGTTTTACTTTTCGATATATCCATAAAGTCTCTTGAACATCCCAATTAGCATTTGTCGAGAATATTATGTACTGAGTAACACGTGGATCTTTCCATGTGAAGTGAAATGGAAAATGTGGGCACCAGGTGCCATGTGTATTAAAGGTCTGGAAGTTGTATTTATGATATGAGATTTCGAGAAGTGGGATTATTGAAATTGTGTATTAGAAATGACTTGATTGGTTGAGTTGACATAGTTTTCCCTACCCGAGTACATTTATACCTCATCTGTACCCCAACTATGTTATCGTTTAATTAGTTGATTATTTCTTGTTGCCATTCGTGTTTCCCTTATCGTCACTATTGTATGTAATCTGATTTATGTTTCTTATTGGAATTTCTTTAATATTCCTTTCTTGTTAGCTTTATGTCATATCTTGCACAAGTCTAGATGTTCAGTGAGTGTCTTGACCTAGTGTAACGACCCGGCCGGTTGTTCCGAGCGTTTAGCCTCGTTTTTCACCATTTCTGCTTCATTATTCATTGTTCAGATCTATTATGTTTTGTTTGGTCGGTTGGCTCAAGTTTGGAGTGCTTTTGGAGAAAAATGAGACACTTCGTCTCTTAAGTTGGTTAATTAGTTGGAAAAGTCAATCGGAAGTTGACTTATAGGTAAATGATCTCGGAATTGGGTTTTTATTGTTCGGATAGCTTCGTTAGGTGATTTGGGACTTAGGAGCATGTTCGGAATATTTTTCGGAGGTCCGTGGTAGAATTAGGCGTGAATTGGCGAAATTGGATTTTTGGCAATTTCTGGTCGGCAGTGAAAAATTATCTATCGGGGTCGGATGGAATTTCGGAAGTTAAAATAGGTTCGTAGTGTCGTTTGTGATGTCTGTGCAAAATTTCAGGTCATTCGGACGAGGTTTGGTTGGTTTCGGCATTGTTGGCGAATTTCGGAAGTTTAGAAATCCTTAGGCTTGAATTTCGGGTTAATTTTGTGTCTTGATGTTGTTTTGAGTGTTCCGAGGGTTCGACTAAGTTCGGGTGATGTTATATGAGGTGTTGGTATATTTGGTTGAGGCCCTGAGGGGCTCGGGATTGATTTCGGATGGCTAACGGTTGTTGGAAGTTGGAAAAATACAGCAGAAGGCTGTTGGTGTAACTCTTCTGGTGTGGCCGCACCTGCGGATGGGCAGCCGCAGGTGCGATGATCGCAGGTGCGGAGGGGGTGTCGCAGATGCAGAAAGTGAAGGTTTGGGCTTGACCGCAGATGCGGAGGAAGGAGCGCATCTGCGAGCCCGCAGGTGCGGACGTTGGGTTTAAGTGACTTTTCGCAGGTGCGCACCTGGGACCGTAGGTACGAGTCCGCAGGTACGAGAAAAGTGTCTGCACGTGCGGAATCCCTAGTCAGAACCTATAAATTTGAGACTTCGGGAAATTTGGGTTATTTTCCACCATTTTTGTTCGGACTTGGAGCTTTTTGAGGAATTTTGAAGAGGTATTCGAGGGAAAACACTTTGAGGTAATATTTTTGGACCTAAAACTTAATTCTATGGTAAATTCTAACTGTTTAAGCATGAAACTGTTGGGATTTGAGGGTGAAAATTGGGGGATTAGGGCTTGAAACTTGAGACTATGAATTGGGTGATTGAGGGATCAAACGAAATTAGATTTTTATAAATTTAGTATGTATGGACTCGTGAGAGGATAAGTATTCTGGTTTCATGATTTTTATTGGATTCTGAGACGTGGGCCCAGGGGTCGGGTTTGGCCAATTTTGGGATTTTTTTATTTGATTTGATAATTTTCGCGTGGGCTTTGTTCCTGTGGCATGTATTAATGATATGATTCTGATTTTGGATAGATTCGGGGCGATTTGAGACCGAGTCGAGTGGCAAGGACATCGCGGAGTAGATTTTCATCCGGTTTGAGGTAAGTAACGATTGTAAATCTAGACCTGAGGGTATGAAACCCCGGAATTTCGTACTTTTTCGATAAATTAGGTGATGCACATGCTAGGTGACGGGCGTGTGAGCGTTCACCAGTAGGGATTGTGACTTGGTCCGTCCCGTGGCAACTGTAGAGTTGCATATTTTGGTAAACTCTATATGATATCCATGTGTTTTAGAAATGATTCTGTTAACTTGGGTTGAATGCCATGTTTGGGGTCGTGTGCTGTACTGTTTGGGGTCGTGTGTTGTACTGTTTGGACCCTTAAGGGTATTTTACTACTATCCTTACACTGTTTTGATAGAAAATATATCCTCAGTCATGATTTACACTGTTTACTGTTTAATCCTGTACTATCACGACCCGAATTTCCCACCGTCGGGACCGTGATGGCGCCTTACATTGAACCCGCTAGGCAAGCCAACGTTACCGATTATTTTATCTTATTTCTCTATTTTTTTTATCAGTTAGCAAGTGATATACAAGATCAGCGGAAATGAAAGTGCGGAAGAACCAGAATCTAACAACTTAATTAAATACTATTACGAAATTCATAATAACTACTCCCAGAATTGGTGTCACAATTTCACGGACTGCCTATGAATACTACCAAATAAAGGTATGAACAAAATAAAATACATAAGAACAGGAAAGATAAAGGATAGGAGGTGACGCCAAGGCTGCGGACGCCTGCAGGACTACCTCGGCTCTCCACTGGACTGAAGGCAGCAACCTTGATCTAGGGTCCGAAGAGTCCAGTATCGAGATCTGCACAAAAGTGCAGAGTGCAGCATCAGTACAACTGACCCCATGTGCTGAGTAAGTGTCGAGCCTAACCTCGGCAAAGTAGTGACGAGGCTAGGACACAACAACCATATAAACCTGTGTAGTTTAATCATATACGAAAAACAATAATAATAAGAAGAAATAGGCAGCTAAATTCAAAATAAAGGGGAAACATGCTGAGGGGAGGGAATATCCAGTTATAACAATGACGAATAAAGCAACAAAGTAAATATCATATTTAAAATATAATAACACAGAAACAATGCACGGCATCACCCTTCGTGCTTTACTCTCGTTCTCAGCATAAAATCAAAAGAATCGGCACGGCATCACCCTTCGTGCTTTTACTCTCAACCTCACCATAAATCAATACATACGGCACGGCATCACCCTTCGTGCTTTTACTCTCTCATAATCATGGCACGGCATCACCCTTCGTACTTTTAATTTCATAATATGGCACGACATCACCCTTCGTGCTTTTACACTCTCTCACAATATCATGCACGGAATCGCCCTTCGTGCTTTACACTCTTCCTCACCCAAACAAATCAAATGACAATAATTCATCAAGGAATTCAACAGTATAAACAACAGTAAAAGAAACCATAACATCCCAGCAAGGGAGCCAACAGTAGAATCAATATCTTCCCGGCAAGGGAGACAGCTATAACCCATCTCACTTAATTACTTAACTTCACATAATAATTTTCAGCACGAACCCATACTCAGCAATGATCAATACCAAGAAAATACCACCAACATGGATAATTATCAAGCGAAACTCAAGTAATGCTTAATGAAAGGTCACATAAATCACAATATTCGACTCACAGGCATACTTGACACCAACGTATAGATACTCACCACCACACATATACGTTGAACATGACACTAACACGTAGAAAATAAGACACAATACATATTCCCTCAAGCTAAGGTTAATCCAAACACTTACCTCGAATTCCACAGCCAAACTCAACCCTCAATTACCGCGTTCCCTTTCGAATTCACCTCCAATTCAATTGTATCTAGACATAATTAACTTAACAATATCAATAAATGCTAAATAATTCACCCCAGTGCTTAATTATAGGTTTTCTATCATTCTTCCCAAAAAGTCAAATATCGACCCCGGGCCCGCCTGGTCAAAACACGAGGTTCAGACAAAAATCCGATAACCCATTTACCCACGAGCCCGAATATGTAATTAATTTTGGAATCCAACCCCAAATCAAGGTCAAAATTCCTAAATTTGTAAAATCCCTAATTTCTACCCTTAAAGAACAAGATTTAGGCCTAGAAATCTAATGGGTGTTGATGGAAAAGGAAGAAACCGAGTTAAAGAACATACCAACCTATGATTTGGTGATGAAATCCCTCTTCAAAAATCGCCCAAGGTCGGATTCTATGGAAGGAGATATGAAAATACGGTCTTTTCCCATTTTTGCAATTGTTTTAAAACACTGAAAAGACCTTCTTCGCGTTCGCGAGAGGTCTGTCGCGTTCGCGGAGCATTGGCCCTATTGGCCTTCGCGTTCGCAACATACCCCACGCGTTCGCTTAGGTTTACTCCCACCCGGCCTTCGCGTTCGCGTTCCTGTGGCCGCATTCTCATAGGGTATCAATCGCCTCCCCCAGTTCCCAACCTAAGGCTTGTGCGTTCGCGTGTGACTAGACGCGTTCGCGTAGAGCACCCACCCAGTGCTCCACGTTCGCGTCATGGTCTATGCGTTAGCATAGAATAAACCCAGGCCCCTTCCCTGTTTTCTCTTCGCGTTCGCATGGGTTACCACGCGTTCGCATAGCATAAAATCACACACACCAGATACATCAATCTCACACCAGAGTTTCTAAGTCCGAAACACTCCGACAGCTATCTGAAACTCACCTGAGCCCTCGGGGCTCCAAAAAAACATGTACACAACACCAAAAATATCCTACGGACTTACTCGTGCGATCAAATCGCCAAAATAACATCTTAAACAACGAATTTAGCATTAAAATAAAAGAAAAATCTCAAGAACTTTCAAAGTTTCAAATTTCACAACTACGGGTCCGAATCACGTTATATGACCTCAGTTTCTTACCAAATTTTACATGCACCACTCAAATACTATATTAAACATGTATCGGGATCTGGAACCAAAATACGGGACCGATACCATCAATTTAAAATATAGCTAAATTTTCAAAAACTCTTAAAATTCCAATTAAACAATTTATTTTCATTTCTCGAGTTGGGGACCTCGGAATCCAATTTCGGGCATACGCCCAAGTCCCATATTTTCCTTCGGATTCTCCGGGACCGTCAAATCACGAATCTGGGTCCGTTTACCCAAATTGTTGACCGAAGTCAACTTAAATTCAATTTTAAAAGCAAAATTAGCATTTTCCTCAATTTTTCATATAACAGCTTTCCGGATATATGCCCGAACTGCGCACACAAAATGAGGTAAGACAAAAGGAGGTTTTCAAGGCCCCGAAATACAGTTTTGACCTAAAAACGAGAGATGACCTTTTAGGTCATCACATGTACATCACTTCATTTTTAAATATATGAAAGCTATTTTGGGCTGAGTCCCCTGAGTTGTACTTAAATGCCCGAGTGGCTTGTGAGGTTGATGACTGAGTGAGGTCGGGGGCCGGATTGTGAGGATAGTCAGGGATCGGGCTACATGCCGCAGCGATATAGCGCTTCGGCTGTAGGAGCCCCTCCAGAGTCTGCACACCCCTAGTGAGAGCAGTCGACTATATATGTGTGGGGATGCATGCCGCAATGGTTATTATAAGGTACCTATTGAGTGTGAGTGTTGATTGGTGATAGTTGAGTCACGAGTGACTGAGAGGCTTGCCCGAGGGGCTATATATGAGTAATACTTTTCCCGAGGGGTTTGTTTTTATGAAATTTCTATTTTCACACTTCTTTTCTACTGAGCCTCTATTGAAAAGGTTGAACAAGTGTTTTAAACAACTTTCATTGAAACTGGAATTTTTACAAGATATTTGGAAATTAATTACTGATATGATCCTGCTATTTTCACTGAGGTTTTTATGTTATGAGATTTATATAATTTTAAATTCTCGTCACTGCACTCAGTCTTTAGTTATAAATGTTACTTACTGAGTTGGCATACTCACGTTACTCGCTGCACCTTGTGTGCAGATTCAGGTGACATGGCATTAGGGTGAGAGTTGATATGTTCCTTTCAGAGTATTCCGGAGATTTGTGAGGTAGCTACAAGGCGTCTGTAGCCTTGCCTTTCTCCTTCCTATCTTTTAGCATTTACAATTTCTTAGACTCAACTTGTATTAAGTAGACACTATCATGGACAGTGGATTCTCATCTCCAAGGACTCCACAGCAAAATGGAGTCGTTGAAAGGAAGAACATGACTCTCGAAGACATGTCCAGAACAATGCTTATTAACAGTGGAATTGCCAAGAATTTTTGGGCAGAGGCAATAAACATTTCCTGCTACTTGGTGAACAGGTGCATGATCAGATCCTTCTTGAACAAAACGCCCTATGAGTTGCTCAATGGAAGGAAACCAAATTGACTCATCTGAGAACCTTTGGATGCAAATGCTATGTTCTTAACAACGGAAAGGATCAGCTTGGAAAGTTCGATGCCAAAAGCGATGAAGGAATTTTCCTAGGGTATTCCTCTCAAAGCAAAGCTTACAAGGTCTACAACAAAAGGACTCAGTGAGTGGAAGAAAATGTTCATGTGATCTTCAACGAAACACCTCAATTTGGAGAGAAAGGAAACAAGGACGATCAAGACAATGAACCACTATTGATTCCTGAGGAGATCACTGATATGTCAAATGGAAAAGCGGATATGATGACTTAGGTGAAGGAAACAGGTGAAGACAATGCGACCTCCTCTTCCCTTTCTCAAGAGGAACCTGGTACCCAAATTACCACCACTGAAGCTGAAGAAATAGTTGTTGAAGCAGTTTAAAGCACTCCACAGGTAGCAGAACGAGGAGTGCAGGGGAAACCAGTCAGGCTTACCCAGTTCTTCCACCAATGAGATTCCAGTTCCCAGTTGGAAACATAAAAGCTCCCATCCACTTGATAATATAATCCCCCCCCCCCCCTCCCCCAATTCAGGAGTCCAGACAAGATCAACAACAATAACAACAACCCAGTATAACCCAGAAATTCCCTTGCCTTCTTAGCCTTTCTATCCCAAATAGAACCCAAAATATCAAAGAAGCCTTGAAGGATGCATACTGGATCACGGCTATGCAATAAGAACTGCACCAATTTGAAAGGAACAAGGTATGGCACCTGGTACCTAGACCCTCAGACAGAACCATCATAGGGACCAGATGGGTATTCAGAAATGAGTTGGATGAACATGGAAACACTATAAGGAACAAAGCAAGGCTTGTCGTACAAGGTTACAACCAGGAGGAAGGGATTGACTATGATGAGACTTTTTCCCCAGTTGCTCGCATGGAAGCCATTAGGATTCTTATCGCCTTTGCATTCCATATGGAATTAACCTTGTTCCAAATGGATGTAAAGAGTGAATTTCTGAATGGTTTTCTTAAGGAAGAAGTTTATTTCAAGCAACCTCCAGGTTTTGAATGTCATGAACACCCTGAGTATGTGTTCAAATTGGATAAGGCACTTTATAGATTAAAGTAGACCCCTCGAGCTTGGTATGAAACGCTCTCCAAGTTTCTCTTAAAAATGGATTCACTAGAGGAAAAATTGACAATACTCTGTTCTTGAAGAAACGAGGAAGGAACCTGCTCATCGTTCAGGTGTATGTAGATGATATCATATTTGGGGCAACAGCGGACTCACTGTGTGAAGATTTTGCTAAGCTCATGGGAAGTGAGTTTAAAATGAGCATGATAGGGGAGCTGAACTTTTTCTTGGGTCTTCAAGTGAAGCAGTCCACGAAGGGAACATGTATCAGTCAGCAGAAATACATCAAGGAACTTCTGAAGAGGTTTTATACGGAAGCATCAAAGGTGATTGATACCCTTATTTCTACTTCCACGAAGCTGGACATGGATGAATCTGGATCACCTGTAAATCAAACAATGTATCGAGGCATCATTGGATCACTACTCTACCTTACTGCCAATAGGTCAGATATTGTGTTCAGTGTGGGCCTATGTGCAAGGTTCTAATCAAATCCCAAGGAATCTCACCTCAAGGCTGCTAAGAGGATTCTGAGATATCTTAAGGGAACACAGGGCATGGTTCTGCATTACCCTTCAGGTGATAATTTCAATCTTGTTGGTTATGCTGATGTTGACTATGCAGGTTACCTGGTGGACAGGAAAAACATATCTGAAATGGCTCATTTCCTAGGATCATGTCTAATCTCATGGGGTACAAGGAAGAAAAACTCAGTAGCTCTCTCAACAGATGAAGCTGAATATGTAGATGCAGCTTCCTACTGTGCTCAGCTACTGTGGATCAAACAACAATTGGAGGACTTTGGAGTATACATTGACTGCGTACCTCTCCTGTGTGACAACACCAGTGCACTCAATATGGCAAAGAACCCGGTTCAACACAAGAGAACTAAGCACATTGATGTCAGACATCATTTTCTTAGAGACAATGTGGAAAAGGGGCTTATCTGCATGAGGTTCTGCTGCACAAAAGACCAAATTGCAGATATCTTTACCAAGGCCTTAAGCAGGGAACACATTGAGAGAAATAGGATGGCACTGGGGTTAATCAAACTTAATTGAGAACCTGATTCTTTTCCTATGGCTATGAAGGTCATATTCAGGTAAAATTAGCTAAAGTGCTTTCTAACCAAGCCTAACTCACATCTATACCATTGCAAGTAGACACGCATGATGATTATGGAAGCTAAAGGAACAGTGCATGATCTACAAAAGAGAGTTAAATAATCTTTTGTCAAAAACAGGTCGGGATCTTGGTTCTTGTACCCCAAGTTAGTAGTTTTGTGTTTTTCTCATGCATATCTCAAAAGAAAGCAAAATTAAATTAACTTCCACATCATCCACCTTTTCATAAACTGTGTATCACGTCTTTTCTTTCAAATCTTTTCACTTCTCCTGCAACGTTGCATCTTCCCACAAACATACCGCCGTTTCAGAACCCGTTCCTCTCACC